>VYZU01090537.1:27911-44831 GCA_013401355.1 Ceyx cyanopectus | reverse complement strand
GGGCCTCTTTGGATCTTGTATGACCTTATAATTAAAATTAAATCAGTAATATTGAAAGGCAAATAAGAGTGAAAGAGAAGGTACAATACCATTTAAAAAATTTCTGAAGTGATTGTTATATAATTGTGTGTTTGCATGCATTTCCAAAAATGTGTTTTAAGTTACATTCTTTGCAATTCAGGGGACCAAAAGAGTAATTATTACAGACTAACATTTGCACCTCACAGGACAGTTGAATTCAAATGTTGCCCTCAGCCAAGAACTGAAATGCCATCTGCTTAACTCAGTTTCATCCAAGCACTCTGTTAGTTGGATTTAACATTTTTTTCTTTTTAAAAATCAGTGTGTGATAAAGCAATTGCAGGACCTCTTATAGAAGAAAACCAGCTTAGGCAGAAAGCTTTTGTTAGTGGGAAGAGAACATTTTGTGGTAGTGATTTTTGAGTTGTATTTGTCTCCCAAGAATAATTTCCAAAATGGCTGTGACCAGTGGGCAGTCAGACAGGATTATTCCTGGCGTCGCAGGTACAGCTGCCTTCAACTTAGAACCTCAAGGGGCCACATAGCACAGGAAGGAAGATTCTGTAACCCTCCCTCCCTCCCACCCCTTGGGGTTATGGGCATGACTGAAGGAGAAAATAGGGATTTTGCTTGTGCAGAAGCTCAAAAATTGCAGTTGTAGTATATTTTTTGAGTTTCACAGAAAAATTTTTTTTGAGAGTATGCTGACATTAGGCTTGGAGTTCTCTTTAACTGAATGCCTTTTTTGTCTCATGAATCAAAGACTTTATGAACTAAGTCATATATTTCATTCTGATGTATGTTTTCTGCTCCATTTCTTAAAAAGCTGTGAGCTATTCCTTCTGTAGTTGTTTGTGGGGGAGGGATAAACAACAAAACCAACAAACTGCACCATTCAGGATATAAACCTAATGTTACTGAAGTCAATCACACAAATCAAATTGAATGCTGCAAATGGGAAAAGCTTTTACTCCTGTTTTTCTCCACCAATCCATAAAATTAAAATTAATTCTTTTTTTCTCTTTTATATCATCATAGAATATCAGGTTAGCAGGGATCTCAAGGATCATCAAGGATCATGAGCTGGCCCAGCACCCTGTCAATCTGAGTCTTAAAGCTGTCCAATGTGTAGGGGAATCAACCACTTCCTTGGGTGAAAAATTTTCTTCTGAAGTTGAACCAGAATCTCTTCAGGAGAAACTTGTACCCATTACCCCTTGTCTTTTCCATGTGACTCCTTGTATAAAGGGAGTCTCCATCTTCTCGATAGCCACCTTTTATGCCTTGGTGCTTGATAATAAGGTCTCCCCTAAACATTCTCAAGGCTGAACAAACCTAGTTTTCTTGGCCTTTTTTCCTATGGCAGGTCTTCCAGCCCTCTGACTATCCTCATGGCCTTCTCTGGACCTTTTCCTCCTTGACCACATCTAATTTGTTCATAACCTGTTGTTATTTATTATAGTATTCATAAAACATCTTGAGTGCCTTGGAATTCTTCCTAAATCATACCAATCATAATGCTTAAGCATGCACATACTCTTTAATTGTCTCAAAAGGACTTTTTTCCTTGTATTATACACATTGAAACTCCATCAGTTACCTTGATGTCTCTGTGATTGCTCTTACACTTCACAAAAAGAGATGCTTGTCTCACAAGAGAATCACAGGAATTTTGACTTGATTGTTCAGAGCTGGCAGTTCCATGCTTGCATTCAAGATGTGGAAATGCTGATGCTTAGTCATGAAGAGGCTTATTGATGTTGGGTAGGAGCCTGAGTCTCACAGACACTTATTTTTTCTCCTCTTCCTATGCTAATATTTACATGACTGTAGATGAACTCTACCCTGTCTATTTGTATACAGTGAACGCCAAAGGATTAGTTAAAAATAATCTGCTTCCAGTTTGTTTATCTTCTTTTATTTTAGGGCCAGTTTTAAAAAAGTAAAGAAAAAAAAACCCAACCAACCTTCAGCACGGAAAGTGATTAGACATGTTTTTATGGAATGTGGTTAATGCTGATACTTTAATAATTAGAGTGTCAGATACTAACTGATCCTGTGCTTGAAATTGTTTACTTCATTTACATTCCACACTTGAAGAGTTTGTTTGAATGGCCCGAGGAGAAGAAAGTTCTGTTGTGCTGGACTTTGATTTATACTTGCATAAGAAGGATCCTGAGATTTTAATTCTCTTAAAATGCTGTAAAGAAAAAAAAAGACAGAACTTGAGTATTAGGCCTTTACATTTTGAAACCAATGTGAAAACATCTGGAATAGTTTTCTGTTAATGGAGAGGAGAGAAGGAACATAGGAAGTGAATTCCTTGAGTGAAGTGTGAACTGTGTTTCATGTGCCTCAGTCTGCATTGCACCTTGCTGCCTTTGTACTAATGAATCACACGCCCTGATAGGAAGGGTCACTGCTGAAGCTGCTGAAGCCTTTGTGTTGCTCACTAAGCTTCCTGAAATGAGTAATGAAGGACAGGTTTTTAATGGCATAAGGCGGATACCAGTGAAAGGAAACACTTCTGATCCAGAATCCTGACTTTAAGAACTGACCCCTGGAAGAAACAGGAGGAACCTTCCCTGTCCTGAATCTTGTGATGTGAAAACTGCAGATATCTTCTGAGCTAAATGTGATTCACTGTAGATCAAACATGCTGCTGCAGTTCCAACTTAAATACTTCAGGGTATTTTTTTAGAATTAACTGCAAAATGTATTTTTTAATCTCACTTCATTTTGTTATGAATTCTAACTGGGTCTCTTATCTCCCCAACTTGGCCACAGTGCCCTTGCATGATCTGGTCTATTTCAATGGAAGAAGCAGGAGAGAACCCTGAAGATAATAGTCTATGGCATAGAAAAGCACAGGCAGGAATGTAAACACAATCTGAAGCCAAAAGCTGATTAAAATGAGTGTATCACATGCACGTATAGATACAAAGAAACTCATGTATATCTAGGTATAAATAAGTGGCTTATACAAAATTCTACGTTCTTTCCTTCTCTTGTGACATTTTCCCAGTTCAGTGTCTTCCAGAACTGTGTGTTTATGCAACAGGGAGACAGGTGTTGTTTGTGGAGTGATTCCAATTTTGTTTGACCTAATGTTCTCTCTTCTCTATAGCCAAAGCTGACATTTAAGTAATGGCCATTAAGTCAGATAAACACAGTTGTTTATATTTGTGTGTTGTAACTTTGGTGAAGTGCTATTACCCACTCGAGACACCTTGCTTTGTTCAAATGAGCCAAAACTCCCACTCTTTTCCATCAGTAGAATAATTTTTGAATATATTTCTGCAATAATCTTATATCACAGCAGCTGTCAAATTAAAAGCATGTATATTGAATGCATGTAAGAAAAGCTGGGGGGGGGGGGGGATATATGATGGAGTATATTTTCACCTGAGCTCAGTTTTGTGAGATAGATTTGATAGATGAGCATAAATCTTTTTTGCTGTTTTATTCTTGGGTGTTGTCTTCAAGCTTAATATTCGCTTTACTATTACATAGCTTTAGATGCTAAAGGGATATGTTGATGACAAAATAAATATTTATTGCTGGTGCAGGGGACAGTCTGGAAAAAAAAAAAGTTAAAGCAAAAAAAAAAAGGATTGTCCTTTGAAATATTCTTTAAGACAGCAGCAGATTATGAGCTTTAGGTGTTCTTGAAGAAGTCTTGGCTACTGTTGTTCCTAAACTTTCCCTTAGTGGTGAGCCCTAAGAACATGAGAAAATTTTCTTTACTGATGCAGCTGCGATCTTGCCCAAGTCTTTCCACCATGGATCTTATCTAATTAGGGAAAACATGATTAACATCACTCCTCTTTATTTTCTGTTGAGTGTTTCAATGAGTATGTAAGATACTTTAAAAAATTTCTTTTGCTGCTTTCATTAATATTTTATAAACCTCTTTTAAAAAAGTAAACCACAAAGCAGTGCATACTGACTTAGTGAATAAGTACATATATTCTTATATAGGTAGAATATAATCTTCATTTCCATTTCTGTAATTGAGTGTAAAACCAAAGAAGCAAAGAAACAGAGGTTTAAGCCTACATAATTTGACTTCTTTACATAGTTGTTAGACTTTACATCTCACATTTGGGGATCTTATTATCTGACAAATATATTTCAACAAGGAATGTGTATGTGAGATAATTTTATCTCCTGCTGTGAGGTTACTACTACATACTGCTTTCTACTGCTTATAGAAGTTGTAGAAGTTATGAGCATTATAAATGGACAAGATGATCTATGCCCTCTTAGAAAGTGACTTAGGTTGTTTTACTGATGGGTGTATCTTTAACAACTACAAATAAAAAGGGCGGTGATGATCAGGCAAAATAATTGTTCTTTTATTCTTGGCTATAGTGCCAGCTTTATTAGAGCTAAATTGTAGTGACTCTTCTCTCCCTAGTTCACACTTTCAACTGAAAAAAAATAGAGATATTGGAGACTGGTAGAGAGGATCTCTGTGCAGCTCAGGTGTTTTTTGTTTAGAATTCAGAGTAGACGTGTCTCTTCTAAATATGTATTTTGAGTGCAGTTAAAACTGTTACAAAGTCCAGTTCACAGACCAATACTCTGTATTGCAGTAAGTTGCAGGTCCATATACAAGGGGTCTTGCTTGTCCAGGGAAGAATACAAACAAGTAAGACCCACCTGGATGTGTTCCTGTGTGGCCTGTCCTGGGTCATCCTGCTCTGGCAGGGGGGGATAGGCTCCATGATCTCCAGAGGTCCCTTCCAACCCCTGTGATTCTATGAAATATTAAAGACCGAGACTGTATGTTCCAGCTGGAGCAGGTGACTGAACAGCACTGTGTGAGGCAGGTGTGAGAAGAAAGAGAAGGAACTGGTGTGTTTATACACTTCATATACTTTTCTTTGCTGCTTGACAAACTTTTTCCATACTGTCAATCAATTCCTCTTACTCTTATTTTAAAAGACTGGTTTTTGATAAATCATTTGGCCTGTAGGCTAGTCAGCTTCTCCTGTGAGAATCCATCAATACCTTTTTCTCCCTTTATATGTGCTTTCTTAAGCTGCAGTTTTTGGCACCAAGCAATTAATTTAATTCCGTCTGTAATTTGAAAAGAAAATGAGCAGAATTCTGCTTCCTTTAGCATGTAAGAAAGATTTAAAACACTATCTCACTGTACCCTCCAGGCTCTAAAAGCAATGTAAAAGAAATAAAAATTCATTATGTTAACTTAAAAATTAAAAAAAAAATTTTTTTGAAACTGATAATTTAGTTCTTGGGTTTATCAGCATTGAGCTTCTGTAAGAAGTAGTAAAACTGGAGGCATCAGAACAAAAGTTGATGTCTTGATGAGCTGTATTTCTGTGATGAAAGGCATTGGTATTTTTTAGTTAATAAGAATTAGTTAAAATGAGAGAAGTTGGAAAGAAATGTATCTCTAAGCACTTCTCACAGGAGAATGATATATACACATGAAGTGTATGAAACAGTATGAAGATACAGTAGAGCATTTGGAGTGGAGCAGTGGATACATTTATTCACTACTGCTCAGATTGTCCCTTGTTTCTTTCCTTGCTTTAATCAAAAGGTGTCTCCTAATTACATATAAATTTTAAAATACTTCCTTTAAAAAAAACCAAACACCCTCCCATTCTTTTCCATTCTGTAGCTGACCATCAGCATGCTACTCAAAGGGAGTGAGTGAATAAAGGAAAAAGAAAAAAAAGCAGTATAATAATTTTTTTAAAGCCAGTTTATTCAGATAAATGTTATACCTGCCAGGATTACACTTCACATTACACTTCTGGAGTCATAGAATGTTTAGGGGCAGAAGGGACCTCCAAAGGTCATCTAGTCCAGCCCCCCTGCAGTGAGCAGGGACACCCTCAACTAGACCAGGCTGCTCAGAGCCTTGGCCAACCTCACCTTGAATATCTCCAGAGATGGTGCCCCGACCACCTCCCTGGGGAGCCTATTCCACTGATCCACCACTCTCAAGGTAAAGCACTTCTTCCTGATATCCAGTCTAAATCTACTCTTCTCTAATTTAAACCCATTACCCCTTGTCCTTTCACTAGAGGCCTTTGTAAACAGCCCCTCTCCAGCCTTTCTGTAGCCTCCTTCAGGTACTGGAAGGTGGCGATAAGATTGCCCCAAAGCCTTCTCTTCTCCAGGCTGAACAACCCCAGCTCCTTCAGCCTGTCCTCATAGGAGAGGTGTTTCAGCCCTCTGATCATCTTTGTTGCCCTCCTCTGGATCCGCTCCATCAGGTCCATGTCTTTCTTGTGTTGAGGGCTCCAGAACTGGATGCAATACTCCAGGTGAGGTCTCACCAGAGCAGAGTAGAGGGCAGAACCACTTCTCTCAATCTGCTGGCCACAGTTCTCTTGATGCAGCCCAGGATGCAATTGGCCTTCTTGGCTGCAATTGCAAACTGCTGGCTCATGTCCATCTTCTCATTGACCAACACCCCCATGTCCTTTTCTGCAGAGCTATTTTCCAGTACCTCATCCCCCAGCCTGTATTGATAGTGAGGGTTGCTCCAACCCAGGTGTAGGACCCTGTACTTAGTCTTGTTGAACCTCATGAGGTTCACCTGGGCCCACCTCTCCAGCCTATTCAGGTCCCTTTGGATGACATCCTGTCCCTCCAGCCTTTCAACAGTACCACTCAACTTGGTGTCATCTGCAAACTTGCTGATGGTGCTCTCAATACCATTGTCAATATAATTAATGAAGATATTAAACAATATAGGTCCCAGTACAGACACGTGAGGGATGCCACTTGTCCCTGTTCTCCATCTGGACATCGAGCCATTGACCACCACCCTCTGGATGCGACCATCCAGCCAATTCCTTATCCACTGTACAGTCCACCCATCAAATCCATATCTCTCCAACTTGGTGAGTAGGATGTTGTGGGGAACTGTGTCAAAAGCCTTGCAGAAGTCCAGATAGATCACATCAACAGGTTGTCCTTTGTCCATGGATGTAGTCACCTTATCATATAGAAGACTGCAGTGGAGGACAGAAGGGCCCAGGACAGCTGGTTGAAACTCAAGGACAACCTGTTCAGTTAGAGGGGGCTACAGCAGCATGCAGAAGGCAAAAGAGATGGCAGAAGCCGCGGCCATGCCGCGCACAGGAGAGAGGCAGCGGCCACTCCCGCCTGCTCCGCGTTTCCATCTCCCTCACGGCCTCACATGAGAGAGCCGCCGGCGCATGTTGGATCATGCGTCCCACCAGAAGACTTTGGTGTGCTGCAGCAAAGTTGAGGATGAGCTGTGGAGATGTCCCGGGAATGATGGGTAAGGAGAGGCTGACAAGGGTGGGTCTGGCTGGCCTCAGGGAGTTCAAGGTGATGGGGGAGGTTTAACTGCTGCCGCTGCTCCATGAGAGGACATGGAGAAGACGCAGACGGATTCTTGGCGACTCCTGCATGACTTTAGAAATAGTCATGTCAGGTGGGAGCAGCTTTAGACCACTGAGGTTATTTAATTGGCTCTTTTTGTTCTGGTGACTAAACACTATTGAAAAGAGAGTTAAGTGTATCAGCTAATTTGTTTTTCCTACTTCTTGAACTTTACCATTATTTGTTGTGGCTTAAGTATTTTGGTATGTTGATTACATGTAAACCTCAGTTATGGTTTCCTAAAACCTGTTACACATTTGCTTAGTAAATAGATTCTCTCAAATTATATTTCTTCCTTTATACTTCAAATGTTCTTTCTCCTCAGCTACTGTAAGGAGAAAAGTTGCTACACTAAAAGCCTGCTTTTGTTCTGCTCTTGCACATGCAATCCATGTGCTCAGTGGGACTCCAGCTAAGTATAGAAACAAGAACAGCACACTGGGGATCATACGCACCTAACAGAGACCCAAAAGCTTCCAGCCTTGAGCTTTGCTGATGGCAACGTATCTTAGTGATCTTACCCTGCTGCATCTCAGGCAAGAATTCAAGAGAAGCAAAAAAACCACCCTGCTCACTTCAGAATTAATTGATACCTGTTTTGTTGTTTGAAACACAAAATCTCCATTTTGTGTTTCCTTGAAAACATAAAAAGCAGTACTGAGCCTTCTTCTCTTAATGTGCCAGGAGCTTTTCAATTGACACAGTTTGGGATAGGAGTTCAAAGAACTGCTTGCTCTGATCAGAAACGTCCAGCATTTACAAAGCACAGTACTTGCATTCTGCTCTCTACAAATGAGCTTTACTCCGTCCCTGCTGTAAGCCCACTGCAATTCCTGGAGCCACACAAGAGATGAAGCCTCACACAGTTCAAGTAAAAGCCTTGATTACACACTCTGTTTTGTCTAATGCTTAGTACAAAGATGAACTAAATGGTTTAGGAGAGGGTTTTTTTGTGTGTTTTGTTTTGGTTTCTTTCTTCCTTTAATCGCAAGTGAAAGGAATAACAACAAACAATGTTTGCTCCTCCCTGGTAATAATAACAACTATTGTACAGTAGCAGAGGTGACTTCAGAAATAAATCATTTCAGAGCCAGCATTTCAGCTCTGTAATTTGATTCCCAAAGGTTGTTGCCTAAAGGTTTCCTCTGTCAGTCAGTGTGAGGACAGATGAATATATAAGTAGCCTTTCCTTAGCAAGTACAGAAAAATGTTAATTGAAATGCATTCTTTTTTTACTGTGCCTGCATTTTAGAAATATTTTAGCTTTCCAGAGGATCATCTCAGGTCATGCTGTTAACAGATTATCATTATGTGCATTGTAATTGGATTTGAGATGCTACACTCTCATTTTCTGCTGAGCAATTGGGGAAATAATAATGATACAAAGCAGATGGTTAGTTCATACTAACTATATTCTTCATTAAGAACAACCCAAATTGTGTTGTTATGAAGGACATCTGTAGGAACATTCAGCAGCTTCTAAGAGATGCTATACATGGTTGTTTTGAAACAAAGTAGTTGGCTTCTGAAATCGCTTAACAGTTCTTCTGTTTCTGTCTGAGAATAAAATTGACCCTGGTAAAGCTAAGCCATATTTGGAGTTTAAATTTTTAGTCTTAATTATAATAATACCAGTAAAACTCCTGTCCAACAAAGTAAGGACACAGGATGAGGAAGGCAGGCTTGAGAACTGATGGGAATAAGCAAAGAGAGTGGGTTGGTGTGATGAATAGACACACTAAGTTTGGTATTACAACAGTGTCTGCTGGAAGCAGTGGAGGACATTTTCATCTTAGGAAGAACAGATAAATCCCAGACCTCAACCCAGAAAACCTTCAGAAATTACATAGGTGTCTATAAACAGAGTTATGAGCTCATATCTCTTGCTGTCACTGTGAGTAATTGAATGTTCCTGCAGTTAATTTCAATGGATGTAGTTGCAGTGACACTGGTAGAATCTGTCACACTTTATTTTTCAAGAACTGAAGAACATTTTTTAAATTATTTTTTATTTTTATTTTTTTCAAAACCAGTTTTAAAAAAATTAAATTTCCCAATAGATTTTCTGGTATGTTGTAATGAACTGTTGAAGGGAGAGCAGGTTTAAAATAGTTGAAAAATGGTGGCTGAGGTCCAGCTATTACAGGTTGAGCATTAAGAGCTTGGTACTGTCGAGCAGATTGTTTAGCCCACTCTATTTTCATCATTTAGTGATAAAAAGCAAGCAGAAACACCAAAATGCTGAAGAGATCCTTTTCACATTGTCCTTTTGCAGTTTAGTATTCAGCCAGTTTGTCTTGGCCTCCTAAACTCATAGAGCTGACCTAACATCTTNTCTTTTTGTTCTGGTGACTAAACACTATTGAAAAGAGAGTTAAGTGTATCAGCTAATTTGTTTTTCCTACTTCTTGAACTTTACCATTATTTGTTGTGGCTTAAGTATTTTGGTATGTTGATTACATGTAAACCTCAGTTATGGTTTCCTAAAACCTGTTACACATTTGCTTAGTAAATAGATTCTCTCAAATTATATTTCTTCCTTTATACTTCAAATGTTCTTTCTCCTCAGCTACTGTAAGGAGAAAAGTTGCTACACTAAAAGCCTGCTTTTGTTCTGCTCTTGCACATGCAATCCATGTGCTCAGTGGGACTCCAGCTAAGTATAGAAACAAGAACAGCACACTGGGGATCATACGCACCTAACAGAGACCCAAAAGCTTCCAGCCTTGAGCTTTGCTGATGGCAACGTATCTTAGTGATCTTACCCTGCTGCATCTCAGGCAAGAATTCAAGAGAAGCAAAAAAACCACCCTGCTCACTTCAGAATTAATTGATACCTGTTTTGTTGTTTGAAACACAAAATCTCCATTTTGTGTTTCCTTGAAAACATAAAAAGCAGTACTGAGCCTTCTTCTCTTAATGTGCCAGGAGCTTTTCAATTGACACAGTTTGGGATAGGAGTTCAAAGAACTGCTTGCTCTGATCAGAAACGTCCAGCATTTACAAAGCACAGTACTTGCATTCTGCTCTCTACAAATGAGCTTTACTCCGTCCCTGCTGTAAGCCCACTGCAATTCCTGGAGCCACACAAGAGATGAAGCCTCACACAGTTCAAGTAAAAGCCTTGATTACACACTCTGTTTTGTCTAATGCTTAGTACAAAGATGAACTAAATGGTTTAGGAGAGGGTTTTTTTGTGTGTTTTGTTTTGGTTTCTTTCTTCCTTTAATCGCAAGTGAAAGGAATAACAACAAACAATGTTTGCTCCTCCCTGGTAATAATAACAACTATTGTACAGTAGCAGAGGTGACTTCAGAAATAAATCATTTCAGAGCCAGCATTTCAGCTCTGTAATTTGATTCCCAAAGGTTGTTGCCTAAAGGTTTCCTCTGTCAGTCAGTGTGAGGACAGATGAATATATAAGTAGCCTTTCCTTAGCAAGTACAGAAAAATGTTAATTGAAATGCATTCTTTTTTTACTGTGCCTGCATTTTAGAAATATTTTAGCTTTCCAGAGGATCATCTCAGGTCATGCTGTTAACAGATTATCATTATGTGCATTGTAATTGGATTTGAGATGCTACACTCTCATTTTCTGCTGAGCAATTGGGGAAATAATAATGATACAAAGCAGATGGTTAGTTCATACTAACTATATTCTTCATTAAGAACAACCCAAATTGTGTTGTTATGAAGGACATCTGTAGGAACATTCAGCAGCTTCTAAGAGATGCTATACATGGTTGTTTTGAAACAAAGTAGTTGGCTTCTGAAATCGCTTAACAGTTCTTCTGTTTCTGTCTGAGAATAAAATTGACCCTGGTAAAGCTAAGCCATATTTGGAGTTTAAATTTTTAGTCTTAATTATAATAATACCAGTAAAACTCCTGTCCAACAAAGTAAGGACACAGGATGAGGAAGGCAGGCTTGAGAACTGATGGGAATAAGCAAAGAGAGTGGGTTGGTGTGATGAATAGACACACTAAGTTTGGTATTACAACAGTGTCTGCTGGAAGCAGTGGAGGACATTTTCATCTTAGGAAGAACAGATAAATCCCAGACCTCAACCCAGAAAACCTTCAGAAATTACATAGGTGTCTATAAACAGAGTTATGAGCTCATATCTCTTGCTGTCACTGTGAGTAATTGAATGTTCCTGCAGTTAATTTCAATGGATGTAGTTGCAGTGACACTGGTAGAATCTGTCACACTTTATTTTTCAAGAACTGAAGAACATTTTTTAAATTATTTTTTATTTTTATTTTTTTCAAAACCAGTTTTAAAAAAATTAAATTTCCCAATAGATTTTCTGGTATGTTGTAATGAACTGTTGAAGGGAGAGCAGGTTTAAAATAGTTGAAAAATGGTGGCTGAGGTCCAGCTATTACAGGTTGAGCATTAAGAGCTTGGTACTGTCGAGCAGATTGTTTAGCCCACTCTATTTTCATCATTTAGTGATAAAAAGCAAGCAGAAACACCAAAATGCTGAAGAGATCCTTTTCACATTGTCCTTTTGCAGTTTAGTATTCAGCCAGTTTGTCTTGGCCTCCTAAACTCATAGAGCTGACCTAACATCTTGCTGCTCCACATGTCCCTTGATAACTCCTTTTTCAAGTTTCCTGACCAGTTCCTTAGCTGTTCCCTCACACGAAGCAGTTCCTCACCCAGTAATCACACTGAACAGCCACCAACACTTCTCATGACCCATCTTTTTTCTGTAGAAAGATTTTTAGTCAATATGGTTCAAACTCAGTTTGTAAATATGCATGCATGAGCAAGTCCACTGCTTAAGTTTCTGTAATGGTAATTGCTTTAAACTAGAGGTTTTAGGAGTTTTAGTAACCTATACTATGAAATTTGTATAGTAATGCATCAGTTGTAGTTTAGTTCCTTTAGAATCTTATTGGGATGCGAGTGAGTAATAATGTGTAATAATTATTTCACCTGTAATTTAAAGGAGAAATAACAGGACTAAAAATACAGAACAGTGTTAATAAATTTGGTTTAACTGTTTTGAAAATGGTGTCTGATTTGTATATATGACCAGGATTTTTACCTGGCCATTATTCTGCAATTCAAAAAGGAGAAAAAGAATTTATTTTTTATTAANTTAGATTTCTTTTTTTTATTAAGCATTGGAAAATTTACTTATTTCCCTTTTATATTCATCTTTAGATGAAAATTCATTGACACAATTTGATTTGTGGGCTGCAAAGGAGAACTAAATAAGAAGCAACAGCTTTTTCCTCTCCCAAAAATATTCCATTGTAACCCTTTGCAAAGGGATAGGGGAAATCAAGAGCTGCAGGAGAAATGTATGCCTTTTTTATAGAGAAAGTAAAAATCTGATTAGCTTTGAATTCTCTAATAAATAAAGTGCAGAGTCTCGGTGTCCTTTCTGTCTAGAAAAATCAACTTGTAATTTCCCTTTCCGAGTTAATGCATTTGTCAGCTGGAATGATGCAAAAGCACTGGGACTGTAGGGCTCAGGATGCTAACAGTATAATACTTCAAACTATACATTTCCAATTTTCCTGGTCAGGTTCTTTTCTCATTATTATCCTGTTTAGCAGAGTAATCAGTTCTGAGTATTGTCTCCAGATTCACAAGTAATCATTCAGTATTCTACAAAAGGCACTATTAATGACAAAAAAACCTAGGTTTCAATTAATAGCACTTAATACACAAGTTTAACTCACTGCAGCCTTTTTACCTCACCTTGCGTATCTTCATACTGTACTTTTGCCATAAGAAAAATTAAACTCATCTTGTTTAAAAGCTGTCATGAAATCATAGGGATTAAATTATCAGCGGAAGAACTTGAGAGAGGAAGCCTTTCAGGCAGGTACTGCTGGATGTGTGTGTAGACGAAAGGGATCTCAGCATCTCTCACTTGTGCTTTTCCCTGTGATCTAATGGCAAAACCAGTTAGTAGCCCTGTGGCCTTGCTTTGCCTCTTCTTTTCTGTTGATGTTTTGCAGTCTTCTTCCCCTTTATCTCTCCAGGAGTTTAAAAAAGAGGATAGAAAAATGGTTTGCCCTTTCTATTCCTTGACCTTTCTTCTCAAGTCTCAGAGTTTATAGCAGTAATATTTCTTTTGTGAGGATTAGCTTTGGGAACCAGAGCAGTAGAACCACCATGCTGGTGTCCTGGTTTGTGCCCCTTGGATCTTCTCTCCCTGTCTCCAACTCTGATTTCATTTTGCAAGACTTCAGCACACACAGAAATGCCTGGCAGAGCAGCTGCACTGGCAGGTGTCATTCTAGAGATGAGAAAAATGAAATCATATTTGAAATAAGTGAGAAAGGTAGATTAATAAGCACTTGATAAAGGCCTCTGTCTTCAGAGAAGATCCATTATCTTTTGCTACAGGATTTCTTATGTCTAACTGAGGGTTTTCTACAGTATAAGTATATAAATGACAATAACACAGTTTTTTTAGGAAAGATTATTACCTGAGAAAAATAAATTAAAAGATAACTTGTTGTTAACATTTTTATGGGAGCATTGCTAAATTTAATATTCAGGATTTTTTTTCCTGTCAAAACAAAAAACCTTTAGCAAGTAAGCTTGTGCAGTTGTCTTTATACTATTATATGAATTTATATTCTATATGTAAAGCCTGGACAGGGCCTGTTTCCAAAGGCCTGTAGTGAAAGGACAAAGGGCAATGGTTTTAAAGGAGAAAGGAGTGGATTGAGATTAGAAATAAGAAAGTTCTTTCCCACCAGAGTGGTGGACACTGGACCAGGTTGCCCAGGGAGGTGGTTGAGACCCCATCCCTGGAGACAGTTGCAGATGTCCCTGAGGTGGTCACTTAAAAGTTGTGTCTGATATTGACAAGAGGTATGAAAACGCTGCTTTCTCTAATGTGCTAAGGTATTATTCAAAGAAGTTTAATGCTGTCTTAAGGAGACAACAGATTTTAACTTGTAAGTAAAGAAATAAAAATAATACCACCCCAAAGAAACTCAAACCAACAACAATAAATAAAACAAACACACCAAAAAAAAAACAACCACAACAACCAAAACCAAACAAAAGCAAAAAATCCCAAAACAAAACAAAAAAACAACCCAGAATGTGATTCTAAAATCATGGTAAGCAAAAACCCTGGCCAATCCTTTACTAGAGTAGACCAATGGAGAAGGCATTAGAAAAAAAGAATTCACTGTTGAAATATTAATAGTTCATAGTATGGTAAAAGGATAGAAAAAATGAACTAATGTGAAGGTGATTCATTTGCTTTTAAATATTTATTTTTAGATTTTTAATATAATTGCTTCTAGTGTTTCTTTTTTTGCTTGCTGTCTGAAGATGTGAACTGTATGCCCTGCTCCACAGTATTCTTGTGAGGGGATTTCACATTCAGAGATTCTTATTAGCTGTTAGAAGAAAAAGTTTAAGTGTTAATACCAGAGTTACACTGCTTGTTATTTACTTTGCAAACACTTTTTTCAGTAAAATAACCTCTCCCTCAGTTCCTTGAATTCTGACATGTGGATTTGTTTGGTTTTTTCCCGGCAGCTAAAAAGGTAATAGGCTTGCTTTGGCAAGTCGTTTGGAAAAGGAGGACTGGAAAAATTCCCTGGAACTGCTGAAGAGTAAGTGTCTCTTTTACCTGCTCTTTTAGCTGCAGAAGTAAGTAGGATATGCAGATGGATTTGTATGAAACTTTTATCATACTGAGAAGCATATAAAAATTTACACACATGGAACTGTTCTGGAGCTGCAGTGCTCTAAAAGAAAAGGCCAAGACATCTGTCTGCTTGGATGTAATTATGGATCAGGTCATGAGCAGTGCTGAGGTTTACAGAGTAAATTATTGAAATCCAAAACAGAGATGTACATGAAGTGACATCTGTTAAATTGATTTGGGTACCAAGACCTTTTAAATATGCAATGTAGAAAGTCTCTAAAATTAGAGGGTGCAGTTTGGATGTGTGCACACAACTCTGCCCTTGGAAACGAGGAACTAATTGAATAAAGCCATGCCTATCAGCTGTATTTGCATGCTGCTAAAAATGCCACTCTGGTCTCTGCTCTAAATGACTGTCAGCTTTATTTCCAGCATGCTTGTCTGTTAATTCAAATGCTTTTTGAATCATGTCAGATTGAAATTCCTTTTTCAAAATGTGTTAACTGCTTTCTGTTTCTCCCCATGAGAAAATATCTCTGCAGCAGAAATAATGAATCTAACAGGGTTGATTTAGATGTGAGAAGCTAAACTAGACCACTGATGTATGAAGTCTGCACTTAGAAATGCTTGTACATATTTGCAGGTGTATTAAGCACTGAAGTTGTTGTTTGAGAACAGTCACCCATTAAAAGTATTTAAACTCTGCACCTAATATACAACATCTATAACAACTTCATTACTTCAGCAAATGAGTTTTAAAATGAGTGTTTACTTAGAATTGAAATTATGAAAGCAGCTGAGGTAGAAGTTCATAGTACTAAGTTGGAGTTTTATTAGCTTAGGCATGAAGAACATGGGTTTTATATATTGTAGTGTCTTTTGGAAGGAGAAATGCCATAAGATCTCCCTGACTCTGGACAAGCTGCTTCTATGCAGCTTTTTATATCATTTTACAATAACAAGTAGCAAGCCTGGGAAGCAAAGGAACAGTGTCATGCTTTAGTGGAGCAGGACTAGCTGGGAAGAGCAGGGAGTATTTTACTGTGAAGATGTAACTGGAATGCAGATTGGACTCTATCAACCCAATCTGCTTGCTCATTGTTGCTGGACACACAGCTCTCAGCTGTGTGCCTCTCTCCTTTGTGGAGCTACATCTGATACTCAGTCCCTTGGGAAGCCAGTTGCAGCACAATGAGCAGAGAAAGCCTGACTCAGATGAAAAGCGGAAGGGTTTGCTGGCCGTTACATAGGCCTGATTAAAGTGAGATGGCAGGACATGAGAGGAAAACCAGAGGAACTGGACTGCAGCGTTCTATAGCTCTGGAGTGTTGGAGGAAATCCTCTGTCTTGCCTTACCACAACCTCCTTCCATCCATTAAATTTAGATTAAATACCCCTGTCTCTGAGGGACTGCACACCTCCTCCTGCCATCTACTTGGGCTTTGAGTAGAAGCTAACTTTTAATTACTGAATAATTAATATTAGTTTGCTAGAAAAGAAGGAAGGAAAGAAGGTAGTCATAAAACTGATAAATTACCCAGGGGATAAGGATTGTAGGCTACTAATGGAAGATTACAGTTGTTTTAGGGATTTTAGGGATGACTGTAATAAGAGATGTCATCTCCTGTGGTTGGTAGATGCATGGCTTTAGAAGTTACCTAAAAACAAGTCACCATGGGGGTATAGTGGCATTACTGTATTAGAAATCAATGCCAAGGCTGTGTGGTAGACTGCAGTTGTTGGAATGTAAGAATGATAAAACTAAGTATAAAAGCTTTCAGTAAAATACTGGAAAGAGTGATGATGATGATGATGGTGGTAAGACTTGTAAACACTTTGCCTGAATTTGGGGGGAATAAGATAGC
>VYZU01090537.1:0-16728 GCA_013401355.1 Ceyx cyanopectus | reverse complement strand
TCTCTCGGGGAGGCTGTTAAAGCTGGGAGAGGCCAAAAGCACCTGGTTCCCCCCGCGGGTCGGGGCTGCAGAGCTCCGGAGGGGCGGGGGGGCAGAGAGCCAGGCCGGGGTGGTGGGCAGGAGGCAGGCATGCATCCCGGCTTCCTTGGCGCTGGGTGTTTGGTGTTGGGTGGGTTTATGGGCTTTAAAAAATTTATTTATTTTAGTTTGGGTGGGAGTTGTTTATTTTTCTGTTTATTTCTGTTTATTTGTTATATCTTTGTTGTTGTTGTTCTTGTTGCTTTGTGGGTTTTTTTTCCCTTTCGCTCCCAGCAAGTCCTCCAGCAGAAAATGGGAATTAAAAGTATGAAAGACAGAAGTGCACTTCCCAGAGATTTTAATTTATGTTTCTTTTTTTCCTAAAGACATGGAAAGTTAATTCAAAATGGCTGCTGAAACCGGCTTAGGTTTTATTCTTAGCTTGTCCTAAGGTTGTATAAGCAATATCTGCGGGCAGATAACGCCAAAAGATCGGGGAGATGCCGGGCTTCTGGCCGGCCATTTGCGGGAAGAGGCCGGGGTGCTGGGGGAGGCGGCAGGGGTTCTAGAGCCCTCCTCGGTGGGTGCCCCTCTCCCCAGTCACGGCTCCTGTGGGACTAACTATTGTTGTGTTTGGGGTTTTTTAGTTTTGTTTTGTTACGATATTTCCCCCCCCTCTGTTTGTGTGACTATTGTATTTTCTTTCAGACACCCCCTGTTCCCTCTTTTAGCACTGATTTTTGAGAAATGTGAATTAGCTACATGCACACCCAGGGAGCCCGGGGTAGCGGGAGGCGATGTTTGCTCCTCTGAGTCTTTCAATGAAGACATAGCAGTGTTCGCCAAACAGGTCAGCAAAACCATGTTGGTACTGTGTAAAAGAAATAGAAAAAAAACGGGGAAATGGTAAGAAACCAACATAGTGGCAACAATATGTGGTTGACAGTGATTATAGTATTCTTGATACAAAGAACGTCCCAGGAGAAACCAAAGACTTAAGGAGATCTCACTTAAAATGTGATGTGCAAAGACATGTTTTTAAATGCAGACTTCAAATTTAGTCTCAACATCCGTGAATGTCTCCTCTTTACTTATGCCAGTTATTTCTATAGCTGCATTAAGAGAAATCTGGAACTACCAGTGACTGCTGAACAGAGCTCTTACTCACCTTTGTGTCATTTAAAATTATTCCTTTTCTTCGCTGTCGGATTGCTTGGTGATAGTTTTACTTTTGAAAAGGATTGTCTTTTATTAGGTTCTGTGAGACTTCCATGATTCCTTTTTTATTTGAACTGACAGGTATGGATCCAAGGAATGACCTGATTCAGTGGTTGCAGGAGTTGATTCACTTCATACACCCTTGAAACAATGAGTAGGGATGAACTGAAACGGTGCCACTTAATTAGAGGTTTCATGAGATATATTTGTAATAAAAAAAGTAATCTAGACCTGCAGAAACTGCAAGAGAATCTCTGGAGGTGTGTGCTGCAGGGGACCTGAGAGGTAAAGGTTGTTATCTGTCACTCTTCAGGGCTTTCTCCATCATTCCAATGAGAAGAGCTGCCAGACCTCCCTCAGCAGCTCCAGGGAAGACATGCCCTGTCCCTCTGACTGCAAAAGCAACTGAGATACAAACATAGTGGAAAAACTGTGGTTATTCCTCTTTCAGGTTCTTGTCCCCTTCCAAATAAACAACTTGCTCATAATTACCTTTTCCTTATTTTTCATAGTTTTTCTTCACATGCACCCAAACTCAGTATTTCTGGTAGTGATTCCTAGGTAGTCTCAACTTTATACAGTAAACCAGAGATGGTTACGTGGATGTAACCTGCCAGACTTGACTCTGCCAGAAGAACTCCCATGTTCTTCTTCAGTGGTCTGTGAAATTCAGCTGCTTCTCACATAGGCTGCTGAGATGCAGCTGTTCTTCATGGCTCTCTGACTTCTTACATGGTTACCTGTGGCATCCAGCAAGTTCTATCACATCTGGTAGTTTTTGAGCTCCTGGTCAGTCAGCCTCACCTCAGGCCAGTGCACGCATCCTCCCTTCCATGAATTAAAATTCCAAATAGAAGTCAGATTTCTGTTTCTTTGAAAATAACAAGAAAAAACATCTACACATTTATTTGTTACTTTGCCAGTAACTTCCCCCAGAGACATGGTGGTATCTGTCANTTCTGACTTCACAATACAGCAAGTTAGGAAATTTATGAAAATGATTTCTGGGGGTATTCTGGAAATGTTCAGTGTCTGTAGCATCTGCACTGGTGGAAGATACAGATGTTTCTTAGATAGTACAAATCATTTTATTCCCACGTTGATGTCTCATGCTAGAAAAAGTAGTTATCTGGATTTGGGGAATCCTCACGAAAAAATCCATTCTGCTAGTGTAGCTTTTCCCCAGGGCAAAAAATACAAAGAAATGCTTAATGCTTCTGTTCATTTCTACTGCAGAATGACAATAAAAATACCTACTGCTCCAAACAAAGCTGTGTATTCTTTCAAAGTAAAAAAAAACCCCGAACATGTAAAAATTGACTTGTAGAATTGCATTTACTCAAGCTGTTTACACAGCCTTCTGTAAATGATTTGGTATTTCTCTAATTATTAGAGATCTTTTTCTTGCCATGATAACAAATGTGGGTCCTCAAATATTTCTGTATTCAAAAAGATGCAAAAAAAGTATGGCCTTAAATGTTTTGCAGTATTTAGAAAGCAAATAATTCCAGAATCTAAATATAGTATTACATTCTATATATTCAATAAAGTAGTTGTACTTGAATTTATTTTTAAGTAATATTTTATCAGTTGGTGACTTACACTTTCCTGTCCTTGATAAATTTTATATCAGAAAGCATGGCTGCCTAACGCCTGGTAGCTTACACATTGGTGCTCTATGAACTTGGTAATAATTGGTTGATCNGTGATAAATTGAGAAGCTTGATGGTTTAATACTATCTAAACTGTAAGAATGAGAAAATAAGACAGCAGGAAAAGATGATAAAAAAAAACGTTAATCAGTGTGTACATTTCAAGAGAGTACAGCAAAGCTAAACATATGGAATGGAGGAGTGCAATCACAGACAGATGTAGTTGGTACTGTGTAAAAGAAATAGAAAAAAAACGGGGAAATGGTAAGAAACCAACATAGTGGCAACAATATGTGGTTGACAGTGATTATAGTATGCTTGATACAAAGAACGTCCCAGGAGAAACCAAAGACTTAAGGAGATCTCACTTAAAATGTGATGTGCAAAGACATGTTTTTAAATGCAGACTTCAAATTTAGTCTCAACATCCGTGAATGTCTCCTCTTTACTTATGCCAGTTATTTCTATAGCTGCATTAAGAGAAATCTGGAACTACCAGTGACTGCTGAACAGAGCTCTTACTCACCTTTGTGTCATTTAAAATTATTCCTTTTCTTCGCTGTCGGATTGCTTGGTGATAGTTTTACTTTTGAAAAGGATTGTCTTTTATTAGGTTCTGTGAGACTTCCATGATTCCTTTTTTATTTGAACTGACAGGTATGGATCCAAGGAATGACCTGATTCAGTGGTTGCAGGAGTTGATTCACTTCATACACCCTTGAAACAATGAGTAGGGATGAACTGAAACGGTGCCACTTAATTAGAGGTTTCATGAGATATATTTGTAATAAAAAAAGTAATCTAGACCTGCAGAAACTGCAAGAGAATCTCTGGAGGTGTGTGCTGCAGGGGACCTGAGAGGTAAAGGTTGTTATCTGTCACTCTTCAGGGCTTTCTCCATCATTCCAATGAGAAGAGCTGCCAGACCTCCCTCAGCAGCTCCAGGGAAGACATGCCCTGTCCCTCTGACTGCAAAAGCAACTGAGATACAAACATAGTGGAAAAACTGTGGTTATTCCTCTTTCAGGTTCTTGTCCCCTTCCAAATAAACAACTTGCTCATAATTACCTTTTCCTTATTTTTCATAGTTTTTCTTCACATGCACCCAAACTCAGTATTTCTGGTAGTGATTCCTAGGTAGTCTCAACTTTATACAGTAAACCAGAGATGGTTACGTGGATGTAACCTGCCAGACTTGACTCTGCCAGAAGAACTCCCATGTTCTTCTTCAGTGGTCTGTGAAATTCAGCTGCTTCTCACATAGGCTGCTGAGATGCAGCTGTTCTTCATGGCTCTCTGACTTCTTACATGGTTACCTGTGGCATCCAGCAAGTTCTATCACATCTGGTAGTTTTTGAGCTCCTGGTCAGTCAGCCTCACCTCAGGCCAGTGCACGCATCCTCCCTTCCATGAATTAAAATTCCAAATAGAAGTCAGATTTCTGTTTCTTTGAAAATAACAAGAAAAAACATCTACACATTTATTTGTTACTTTGCCAGTAACTTCCCCCAGAGACATGGTGGTATCTGTCAGAAACTGTCCACTGACTGACCTCTTCATGCCAATTGCTCAAAGCTTGAGTCCATAAAAAGCATTCTAAACACTGAAATATTTGTTAATAAATTCCATTTTTCGTTATTGCTGTAATTAAGGGTTTTTTTTAATATTTTATGGGTTTTTCTAGAATATTTTTAACTCCAAACCATATTAATATAGATTAAAAAAAGAAAAGATATGCAAAATGCTCTCTTACTGAGGGAAGCAGTTGATGCTGAGTACCACAGAACTTTAAGGAAAAGCTTTTATTTGCTGAATTTATAATTCTGCAATTCACCTAGTGGGAATTTGTGTTTTGTTATTTAAATCCAGCACACAGAAAATGAGCTAAGTCAAAAGTGTGAGTCAAATATGCTAAGTTAAAAGTAAACCTTATAGAAGGGTTGTTTCAATGGGGAAGAAAAAGGTTTGAAGTTTAGTTATGCCATTTAAATATTTAAAATCAAAATGACCTTTGCTTTGAAATCTAGATGATTTTAAATGTTTCAAACATTCTATTTAGATAAAATATTTTGTTCTTACTGAATAGAAATGGCTTATCTGCCTTGTCTGAGCATTATTTCTTTCATTATTTTAGTAATGTTGCTACATGAAAGATTGAACAAAGGTTCTGTTTATTTCTTCCTATCTTCTGAATGACATAAAAAAGATTATCTCAGAAACAGTGGTGACAATTAATGCTTTGAGTAAAAACAAAGAAGTAAATTGGTCAGTAACAATATTTTTAAGTTTTTTTTTTTTAATATATTGAAATATATTACATTTTAGACACACTTTCTCAATGCTCTTTCAATACTGGCAAAGGAATGCTTTCAAAATTCAAGCATACATAATATCTATTTACAGGGATTGAGCATTTAATATTTTTCTCTACAACACTGAGATTAAAGTTTATATGAATAATAGCATATTTATCACCCTTCTGATCTAAGAAATATATATACTGTATATTACGTATTGCCAGAATTTCTGTAACAATAATAATATTCAATAATAATATTCAATAATGTGCACAGTTTTAAGTATGTAGCAATCTATGAGAGGTAAGTGTCTCTAACTCTTTCTTAAGCAATGGACCTCCCTTTATTTTAGCAGTTATTTGAGATGCTATTGTACTGCTCAGAGGAGCTCTTGCTATTCGTTTTTGAGCATTCATTTGCTAGGACAAACAGGACCTGTGGATTATACACAAGTGGCTGTTCCAAGTTCTTCCTATTTAAGCTGGGAAATGGCTCATCAGAGTTTCATGCATTTAATAGATTCATAGATATTAGGGGTCGGAAAGGACCTAGAAGATCATCTAGTCCAACCCCCCTGCCACAGCAGGATCACCTAGACCGAGTCACCCAGGAACAGATCCAGGCGGGTCTTAAGCGTCTCCAGAGATGGAGACTCCACAACCCCCCTGGGCAGCCCGTTCCAGAGCTCTGGCACCCTCACTGAGAAAAAGTTCTTCCTTGTGTTGACCTTAAACCTCTTGTGCTCCAACTTGCACCCATTGCCTCTCGTCCTGTCATTGGATGACATTGAGAAAAGTCTGGCTCCATCCTCCCTACACTCACCCTTAACATATTTATAGACATTGATGAGGTCCCCCCTCATTCTCCTCTTCTCCAGGCTAAAGAGCCCCAGCTCTCTCAGCTTCTCCTCATAAGGGAGATGCTCCACTCCCCTAATCATCTTGGTGGCCCTGTTCTGGACTCTCTCCAGTAAATCTCTGTCTTTTTTGAACTGGGGTGTCCAAAACTGGGCACAGCACTCGAGGTGGGGTCTCACCAGTGCAGAGTAGAGAGTTCTGTGTTTGGGTGACCCAGCCTTTATATGGGAGGAATCACTGAAGAAATCATTGAAATCTTTATTTGATAGCAAGTTCTTTGGGAAAAGGCCCAGAAGAAAAGCTTCTGCTGCTCTAGCAATGTAAAGAGCTCTTTGTGCTTTCAGGCCTATTTGCATTATCCTTGACTAGCTCCATGGACTCTAGATTTTATCTAGATGGATTGTCTGTGGTTGAGAAGAGGAAGACCTGAGTCAGATCCATCATCTCTGCATTTCCCAGCAGGTAGTGCCTGACATGGCTGGATGTGCAATTCCAGTTATGGGAATGGTGGCTGGTTGTTAACCTCACTAATGTGGTTCTGACACTGTGCAAATTACATGGCTAGAGTTGCAAAAAAAAAATTGCCTTCAGCCATTGATGGCAGCAGAGCATTTCTATTATCCTGAAGTTGCTTTATGCCTGCTTAACATACACTAAATAGTTTTGTACGCCAACTGAGGACAGGCATTTTTTTATGTTTTATGTTTTTAATGTATTATTTTCACCGGTTGTTGTAGCATTAATTGCCTGTCTACATGCAGTGTTGTTTGAAAATTAAGTATTTTTTTCTGTTTGGTTTGCAAACTTTGCAGATCTCCTATTGTTCAAGGAAGAACCTATGTTTCTTTACTTACACTCCTATGTAACATGTATTGGCTTAACAGGGTGACAGATCCATTAGTTTAATCGTTTCCTCTACCCATTAATGAATATAACAATGCCTTCTAATAACCCCCTTCAGCATAAAATCCATGCTAAAATCCATGAGTCTTTTCAATCTCTTCAGTGAACCACTGACTGAAGCCATTTATTGCTAAAGGCAGCAGCTCATCTTGCACGTTTTCTAATCAAAACATCAATTATATACACTTCTAAAACTCCTGTTATGACAGTAAGACTTGGATTCCACGTATTTTCAGCATAATAGTTCAGGTGAAGATCTGTGACCTGCTTGTTTGTATTCTGGCAATGAAAACGTCTTGCCTGATGGGAATTTCAGGGGCTTAATAGGGTTTTGTTGTGGGGCATTGGTGGTTTGTATGTAAAAATTGATTATTTTTGTGTATATAAAAGACTGGATACAACTTTTTTTTTTCAGTCTTATTTTGGTTGTTGATTAAACCCAAGCCATTCATCTTTGAAAAGCATTTTAAAAAAAATCATTAAAGACCTTATCTTCATTTTCCTATCATGTTGGGCGTCAGCATGCCTAGAATCCTTGGGTCGTGTGGCATCAATCTCCTCTGCCATGTAATGTGCTGGATGATTTGCCCGCCTGCAATGGGACTCATTTCCACTCCTTGTGAATGGTGCCTCACTTGATGGGATCTGTTAAGAAGTCCTTTAAAGCTTGTGTTTAGTGATAAGCTACCAAAAGAGAGAACTTTAATTGTTAGTACACGTTGCTTTTTATTAATTCCAGGAACTCCTATTATAGCTGCTATTTTAAGAGCTAGGAACAAGTCAGTCCTAACAGTCTTGTTTATTAAAAAAAGCCAGGAACGACAAGCAGGTGCCAGCTCAGTAACTACCCAGGAGTTCTTTTGCCACAAGCAACATTCAAACCTTTTGAATGTTTCCTCTGACTGTTTATTTCCTGAGGCTGTTCCAGCTTCTCTCACTCTCCATTCATCCTCCCAGTGCTGTTAGGGAGGGTTCCAGTGGGGTTTCCTCCTCTGGGGAAGCCCATCTAGATGTAACACGGTGCCTAATCTACTTGAACCTGGGTGTTGGCAGGAGGGAGTTCTGCCTGGAGCTGCTTACAGTGACTCAGCATTTCTGGTTTAATTGCAGGGGCTGCTGTGCTTTCTTTCTAGCTTTCTTCCTAACAAAATCTGCATTCCATTCATTTGCCTCCTTCTGTAAGGAATGTGGAGCCTCTTCTGTAAATAACCTCAAACCTTTTTATTCATACCATGTCTATTCCATTTTATCACCCCCAGCTAGCTGAAATGATGCAAGCTATTCAAGCCAGCAAGGTAAATTTTTCAGGCATGTTAAGAGCCTGGATTCTGAACTGCTTTAATACTGGAGATAAAAGTTAAGGAAAAATGAACTTTTATCAAGAACTTGACTCACACCAATGCTGGTTAATTGTTAAGGCTGCAGACAGGATTTTAAAGGAAAGTTTTGAAGCCTATTCCATCTTGACAAAATAGAACTAAAGAAGAAAACTAGAAATGTCAATGTGTTACTGCTGGATGAAAAGTCATCTCTGGCCTTGACTTCCTCCTTTTCAGTCTGAATATATTATTTACATAATATTTTTAAAAAGGAAGAGGTTGGACTAATCTGTGGTAGAAATAAAGAAGAGTCCATAGCTGGGCTGTGATGAAGGTTTAGGTACAAACTGTCCAATATCAAACCTATAATGCAAATAAGGATAAAATTGCAAACTGTTGCAGTTAAGACACCGAAATCCAAATTAATTTAAAATTAACAACTAATTAAACAGTTATTAACCCAAAGGGATGTCTGTACTGTGTTTTTTTGCAATCTTCACAGAAAAAGAATAGTGTGTTGGTTTCTGCAACTTAGAAGCTACTGAAATTTTACAGAGTTGAGTCAGTAAAACAAGAAATACTAATTAATAGAAATCTATCAAAAAACCACGTGAGGTATATCACTTCAGGCAAAAGGAATATTTGGAAATAATATCTGCCATGAATGGAAGAAGAACTGGAGAGAGAAAAAGAGACAGTCTTGGATTTTTAAAGGAGCCTGGATTATGAGCATTTAGGAGGAAATTTCCTTTGATACCAACTGTTACTTGAAGTTTCTTACATTGTCTCAGTGGCAGTAGAAGGAAGGGAGCTTCCTAAGCAGGGATTGTTTGATAGGTGTTTGTTGGTCAGAACACTATTGAAAAATTCAACACATTACTATCTGAATACTATTCTATTAGGAATTTCAAATAATTTAATGCTAACTCTGCAGATAAATGCTACTGCTACCTGGAAAACATCAAGTGCAGAGAGTAATTTATCAGTTGCTTTCCCAAATGAGGGATTTGTGGCTGGAGTTTGGTTTTTGCTGGTGTAGAATGTTTCCCTTAACAATATCCCAGGATACAGCTGCTGGGTTTGGTTTCTTTCTGGGCTTTATGTAGAGCTGTTCCTTCCCTTGAGGTGGAAGAGTTAAGGGAGGAGAAGAAACAAAAAGGAGAACATTTATTTTACATTTCCTGATTTTTATTTGGGCAATATCAGCAGGAGGGTTTCAGTCATCTAGGTAATGACTTTTACATAATGTGTTTCTTGTATTGTAAAGTGAATTTCAGAATATCACAGCTTTTCACACATCCTGCATCACAGTCTGTAATCATTATGCATATATCACAGCTTTTCACACATCCTGCATCACAGTCTGTAATCATTACGCTTATGCAGTTGTCCTTATACTATTATATTAATTTATATTGTATACATTATTTTTTTTTAATCAAATGTGTCATCATTNTAGTGCTGCTTTTTTTACACACATATGCTTGCAGATTTGAGACAAAAATAATCTCAGATATCTTCACATATTAGCTTACCCAGCTTCAGCTATTTCCACTTGGACTCTACAGTTTGCTTCTCTATCTTGACTTTTTTTACAGTTATTTTTCAGTGTCTTTATTGTATTTTGTTCTAAATTTTCTTCTGTTTTTATATTTTCTAATGTCTGTATTTTTGTCTGGTCTGGATCCTTTTTATTCATTTTCTTACTCTTCCCCCCCACCACCTTTTTCTCCCCACAACAGAATTTCTGTTGATGTCTATAAAAGAACAGTCTTCATCTTTCATGGAGGCTTTATGTTGTGGTTATTTCTATTTATTTACTAAAAGGGAGTTTATGTAAAATATTTTCCTATGTGCAATAACAGTCAGGTCTAGATTGGCATAGGTGCTTCTTGGAGTTTGGTGATTAGAAGTGGTCTTTACCAAAAGGCTGTGTGTGTGAAGGGATAGCACAAGAAATAGTAAATACCCTTTGACACTGTACAACCATCCTATGGGCTTGTTGGCATAAAGAGGTGAAGAGAGAGATACCCAATGCTCTTTTCTCTCTGTTTCTTTAGGAAACTAATTGAGTTCCGGGATGATAACAATTAGCTTTCAGAATAGTAATGAATTGGAAGTTTAATATCTCCTGGAGTTATTTTACAAATCAAAGATAATTTCTTTATGATACTGAAGGAAAATTATCATCCAATTTCCCATTGCCAGATCTCTCAGTATAGAACTATAGCATCAAAACATATGTAGTTATTGAAGATAATATTAAACTATTTTAAGAGCATTTTATTTACTTTTTCTCCTCCTTTTTAGTCTCATACATAGCAAAAACATAACTACAACAGAGGGACGAGACAACAACATGGAACAGAGTTTTTAAATGCTTGCCAAAGCAACTTTGACATTACTTCTGTCAGACTGACTAGCAGTGTTTGTTAGCAAGCACTGATGATTATATATTGTGTCTGTATCGTATAGGCTGAGAAAAAAATAGGTACCTCATTTTTTCATGTAAAGTCCCCCAGCTCAGCTCTACCAGCCTTGGGAAAAGGGGCTAGTGTTCTACTCTAGATGAACCATTACCCTTCATGTACCTAGAAATTCCACTTTTTTTTCTGTCAGTTACCAGAGGCTCATTGGAGTACTGTATAATCTATCAACTTTAGTAATCTATCAACCTCTTCTTCAGAAGGATAAAGCAAAAAAAAAAAAAGCCACGCAGTTTTGCTTTCTGATACAAGCCCATTATTCTGCTCTCCNTTTACAGAGTTGAGTCAGTAAAACAAGAAATACTAATTAATAGAAATCTATCAAAAAACCACGTGAGGTATATCACTTCAGGCAAAAGGAATATTTGGAAATAATATCTGCCATGAATGGAAGAAGAACTGGAGAGAGAAAAAGAGACAGTCTTGGATTTTTAAAGGAGCCTGGATTATGAGCATTTAGGAGGAAATTTCCTTTGATACCAACTGTTACTTGAAGTTTCTTACATTGTCTCAGTGGCAGTAGAAGGAAGGGAGCTTCCTAAGCAGGGATTGTTTGATAGGTGTTTGTTGGTCAGAACACTATTGAAAAATTCAACACATTACTATCTGAATACTATTCTATTAGGAATTTCAAATAATTTAATGCTAACTCTGCAGATAAATGCTACTGCTACCTGGAAAACATCAAGTGCAGAGAGTAATTTATCAGTTGCTTTCCCAAATGAGGGATTTGTGGCTGGAGTTTGGTTTTTGCTGGTGTAGAATGTTTCCCTTAACAATATCCCAGGATACAGCTGCTGGGTTTGGTTTCTTTCTGGGCTTTATGTAGAGCTGTTCCTTCCCTTGAGGTGGAAGAGTTAAGGGAGGAGAAGAAACAAAAAGGAGAACATTTATTTTACATTTCCTGATTTTTATTTGGGCAATATCAGCAGGAGGGTTTCAGTCATCTAGGTAATGACTTTTACATAATGTGTTTCTTGTATTGTAAAGTGAATTTCAGAATATCACAGCTTTTCACACATCCTGCATCACAGTCTGTAATCATTATGCATATATCACAGCTTTTCACACATCCTGCATCACAGTCTGTAATCATTACGCTTATGCAGTTGTCCTTATACTATTATATTAATTTATATTGTATACATTATTTTTTTTTAATCAAATGTGTCATCATTTGACTTAATCTGTGCATTGTATATGAAAATATGGAAATAAGAAGAACTTCTTTTTTTTTTAACCTTTGGGAAGGTAAAAAACACAGGAAAGAAATACCAGGTTTGCACTTCCCTGACAATTCCAGCATATAGATTCATATAACCATGTATTTCCTGTGGAATTTTGTTTCATTAGTTTTGCTTTCAGTGAATATTTTCTTTATGATAACTGCCTTTCTCTTGAACAGTATTAACTGGATTTCTTACATTAAGCAGAAATTGTAGTGCTGCTTTTTTTACACACATATGCTTGCAGATTTGAGACAAAAATAATCTCAGATATCTTCACATATTAGCTTACCCAGCTTCAGCTATTTCCACTTGGACTCTACAGTTTGCTTCTCTATCTTGACTTTTTTTACAGTTATTTTTCAGTGTCTTTATTGTATTTTGTTCTAAATTTTCTTCTGTTTTTATATTTTCTAATGTCTGTATTTTTGTCTGGTCTGGATCCTTTTTATTCATTTTCTTACTCTTCCCCCCCACCACCTTTTTCTCCCCACAACAGAATTTCTGTTGATGTCTATAAAAGAACAGTCTTCATCTTTCATGGAGGCTTTATGTTGTGGTTATTTCTATTTATTTACTAAAAGGGAGTTTATGTAAAATATTTTCCTATGTGCNACCTTGGTTTGTTGTTTGTTTTCTATGGATGACATTTGAGAGGGGGAGAAACAAAGTTCTGTATAGTAAACCTTGATTTCTTGCTATCTTTCTGCACTCATATTTACTCTTCTACAAGGCAAGAATTTTTCATCACCATCATCCTTGCAGTTTCTGTAAAGGAAGGTTCAGTAGTAATGATTTCAAATGCATTTACGTGCGCCATTCTGAGAAATCCAAATGCACTTTATATACCATTTTAACTTATTATGCACTGCTTATAGTCTTATGCACTGCTCCTAGGCATTTTCCAGCATGGAAACAAAGGGAAGAAAAATAATACTTGAATGGAAAGAACTGCAGCTTTATCATTTTGTGAGGTACTGCTTAATTTTAATATACATCTGAAGTACAACAATGACTAATCTATTTAAGTAGCTCATCTGTAAATATAGAAGTCTTTAGAAAGAAACTGCATCCCTCCAGGCAAAAACCTGATTGATAGCAAGAAGCAGGAAAGAATGCAGAAAGGCAAGGAAACCAAGGAAGAAGAGTATATAGTTACAACCCAGATTGTCTGGATTATGTCCTCAGTACAATTTAGGCATCATACAACATTTAGCTGTGAAAAAAAAAATAAAAAATCCATTAAATCACATTTGTTCTTAAAGAAGGCAATAATAAATCATGTTGTATCAGTCTGTTCTGGGATGGAATGTGGGGGTTTTAGGAGACCAGAAGCTGGGTCTTTGTAGGGGGTNCGCAGTTTTGCTTTCTGATACAAGCCCATTATTCTGCTCTCCATATCAATGCACCATTATTTCTTCAGTGCTGACGGATCTAACATTAGCAATAGAGTAAGCACAGGCAATGTAGGAAACAAACAGTATTTTCCTGCCTGATTACTTCTGTCTAAATAATGATGCTGATTTTAAGATGGTCAGATTTTTATAATAGAAGAATTTTTTCTGACAGGGAGGAAGTCTAGAGGGCAGAGTGCAGAGGGAGAAAATACATGAGAAATGCAATTTATTACAAATTCCATAACTAATTGTCACTCCATCACTGTGGGACAGAAAAGGGTCCTCAAGGGATGGGACCAAAGATGTGTAAAGCTGTGGTGAATGTGCCTCTGCAAAACTGAATCATTCAGATGAGTATTTGTTATTTGAATATGTGAATATTAAACATGTTGTCAATTTGATCATGAGAGACAGGAGACACTGAAATTTGGAACAAGTCTCTGCTCCTGAGAATTCATCTCCTCAGGGTGGTGAAGCACATTTTGCATCACTGTGATCATGCTGGTTTCCTGGGAATTCATGATAGTGCCTTTGTGACACACCAAGCAGTAACTACTCTGCTGTAATGATTTCCAGCAATGCTGGTAGAACTTTCCCACCTCATCTAATTTAATTATTTATTTGAATTTTAACTCGTTCTGACAGTCTCTTGAGCTGCACAACTCATTTTTATGAGGGCTCCCAGAAGGCAGCAATAACACAAGTCTGCTGTGGAGTTACAGACATAATGATAACAAAANGTGTGTGCAATGCCATCAGTATTGAGGAGCAAAAGACCTTTCTCTCATATGCCGTGTTTTACCAGGATGAAAACTCAAGTTTGCATGTGTTCAAGTAACTCCTGACACAGTCTGCACGACACAGCCCAGGCACACAAAATCAGAAGGTGGGAACCAGTACCATTACCATACTTAAGCTCAATATATTTTCCCAGCAGTCTGGGGACCAGAGGAAGGGACCCTGCCATGGACAGATCTCCCCAGCCTCATTTCTTCACTGCTCAGTGGATGAGGCTGGGACTGTGCATGTGTCAAAGTGCACTTCCCAGTACTAAAGGTACTGCACCCAGATTCCAGTCCCCACAGCCACACAGCAGCCATGGAATGTGTACCACTGCCAGCAATATAAAAGGTCAGCTCATCACCCACCAGCTTGGCTCCTGCAGCCCCTTCCTGTTCAGCACAAACCATTTGCACCAAGGACAGTGCACTGGCCAGGTTTAATACCATGCAGGAATCCAGTTTTCACCTTCTAGTTTAATAAATCCCAACTGGCAATGGTGTATTTGCTGCTGTGATGACTGTGTCAAGCAGCTGTATGGTTATTGAGCCTCCCAAATTACATAACTATTATGTATGTTTACATTAAAATTACCTTCCAATCTCTAGATTGCTTGGCAACACTTTTCCTTCAGCATGCACAAATGGTGCATTTTTTCCTCAATTACATAACAATTAGCAGGCATTTACCCAGCAGATCTGAGAGAACACCTCTTTTAACTTATTATGCACTGCTTATAGTCTTATGCACTGCTCCTAGGCATTTTCCAGCATGGAAACAAAGGGAAGAAAAATAATACTTGAATGGAAAGAACTGCAGCTTTATCATTTTGTGAGGTACTGCTTAATTTTAATATACATCTGAAGTACAACAATGACTAATCTATTTAAGTAGCTCATCTGTAAATATAGAAGTCTTTAGAAAGAAACTGCATCCCTCCAGGCAAAAACCTGATTGATAGCAAGAAGCAGGAAAGAATGCAGAAAGGCAAGGAAACCAAGGAAGAAGAGTATATAGTTACAACCCAGATTGTCTGGATTATGTCCTCAGTACAATTTAGGCATCATACAACATTTAGCTGTGAAAAAAAAAAAAATAAATCCATTAAATCACATTTGTTCTTAAAGAAGGCAATAATAAATCATGTTGTATCAGTCTGTTCTGGGATGGAATGTGGGGGTTTTAGGAGACCAGAAGCTGGGTCTTTGTAGGGGGTGATGGGAGATTACACTGATATGGAAATAGCAGAGTAATACCAAATGTCTAATAATTTCTTTCCTCCCATCCCATGCAGAGTTTCTTTTCAAAATCCTGCTTAGCTGCAGAGGACTGGGATTCCTCCTTCACTTTATCACAAATCACTGCCCTCCTCTGAGCAATAGCAATTGAATATATGTGCTTCCTGAGTATTTCTAGTGTACAGTGGTGTATTCTTCCTTTATTCTGAAGAGAAACTGAACTGAGATAAATAGAGAAGAAATTGTGGTATTATTATGGAATTGGAAGATGCATGGGGAAAAAAAATCTGCAGCCTAAAGAGCTGAAGAGCTTCCTTCCACTACAGTGTTTTTCCATCTGATTCCTAACGCCTTGCTTGGNCATTCAGATAAGTATTTGTTATTTGAATATGTGAATATTAAACATGTTGTCAATTTGATCATGAGAGACAGGAGACACTGAAATTTGGAACAAGTCTCTGCTCCTGAGAATTCATCTCCTCAGGGTGGTGAAGCACATTTTGCATCACTGTGATCATGCTGGTTTCCTGGGAATTCATGATAGTGCCTTTGTGACACACCAAGCAGTAACTACTCTGCTGTAATGATTTCCAGCAATGCTGGTAGAACTTTCCCACCTCATCTAATTTAATTATTTATTTGAATTTTAACTCGTTCTGACAGTCTCTTGAGCTGCACAACTCATTTTTATGAGGGCTCCCAGAAGGCAGCAATAACACAAGTCTGCTGTGGAGTTACAGACATAATGATAACAAAAAATACGAACCAGGACACTTAATCTGGAGCTGAAGAGCATTGAGCAGTCAGCAGCTCAGTATGTTAGCTTAAGGCAACAGGTTTTAAGGGATTTCAGAAAGGTTGGTCTTTTTTTTTTTGTCACTCATTGCAAGAATGTCTGTTCTTTGCTTTACTCTCTCTTCTGTGGTAACCATTACAAGCACTGTCCATCTGTACTTCCCCCTGTAGACAAATTACTGGCTTCATGGCAGGGCTGAGGTTGCTCTGGTGTGGAACATGGTTTTAGTGGATGTTTATGCTAGACATGGGGTGCTGAGGAAGTAGGAATGAGGATCTTTGTAGGCAGCATTAGATTTAAAAGATGTTTACCAGAGCAAAAACACTTCAAAGAATACTAAAAATCCTTCCTCTTTTAATTGTTTAATTTATTGCACTGGAAATGATTCTCCGAGGCTTCACATGCAGTTCAGGAGCTGTTANCATTTTTGAGATTAAGCCCTTCATAGTTTGCTGCTTTTTTCTTTTGTTCAAACTCATATATGAGCTACACTGTAAAATAGCAGTTTACAGGCTCCACCTTGGTTTGTTGTTTGTTTTCT
>VYZU01090532.1:0-12298 GCA_013401355.1 Ceyx cyanopectus | reverse complement strand
TTTTGGGTCACCTGTTACCCCTGTTTTCATTATTTTATCTTCCATTTCCTACTTGTTTGGTTTTATCAGAGTCCCTTCTCCTCTCTCTTTTTTTTTTTTTTTTTTTTTATAGGCATACTTTGATAAGAATTCCTTTCTACCCACCTGAAACTTGTGCATCTGTGGAGTTGCTGTACTCCATTTATTGCTGGCTGCATTGGTTTAGTGCTTGGCTTTCATTGATCTTCTTTCTTCTTTTCTTAGCTGGCAACCAGGGCAAGAGGCCTCCTTGATCCTTTTTGCTGGTGGACAGCATAAACAGATTTCAGACTGCAGAAGTGCAACCCAATACAACAATTGGTTCTGACTGAGGTGGGACTCCAGGGGTCCCTTCCAACCCCCACCACTCTGTGATTCTATGACCGTATAATTAAGAATTCAAATTTTGCTTTAAAATGTATATGCTGTGAGTTATCTAAACTAAATATATCTAACTGGGGGCATACACTGAGAAATAGTAATTCTAAGGTGGCAGGAACTTAATTAAATCCTCAAAAATGTCATAATAACTGTTAGAAGGGATTTTTGGCCAAGAAAAAATCGAAGGCAGAAGTCAGCTCTTCATACCTTAATTTATGTTTCTAAAGCTAAAATTCTTCTAAGTCCCACTCATTTGAAAAGTGGTCAATAAATAGCAGTGTACAGTGGAATTCCACCCCACCTCTGCTAGCCTGTGGTTGATTTCAGCAACTCCTGCAATCTTAGTTTGTTTCTTGCCTCTCCCTCAGTGTCTCCCAGTTGAAGTTTGTTTTCCTTAGTTGTCTTAATCAGTCATTCTCAAGACACTGAGAGCTGTATTTATCTTCTGGAGTGGTTTAATTTAAAAATAAATAAATAGAGGCTTTCATCTTATGTTTTTCAGGCATATAAAAAACTGGAAACTGGTAGTGTTCATCAGTGTTCACCAAGCAGAGAATACAGGGAAGTCTGATTGTCCAGAAGCTCCTTGATGCTGCAGATCAGCACGTGAACAAAAGCATGGCATGAAGAACAAGAGAAGGGTCAATAATTAATTGTTTACCAGAAGAACAGAGAGTAAAATAAGAACAAAATTTGTGATCTCTTAAAGTGAGCAGCAACAAATTCGAGGGAAAACACACAGAATACAATGTGATTGTATTGCCCTGTCATCTTCAGCTACAGAAGAGAGATTGCAATGGGTAGGCAGGAGTTTTTTCCAGGGGCTATGCTGTTTTGTTGGCAATGCAAATTTCCTTGCCACATTGCTACATGTCCTGGTTTGAGTGAGGACAGAACTAATTCTCTTCAATGGTTTTCCTTTTTCAGCTGAGTTCCCCTAAATAACTGCATTGCCTGAAGTCAGAAGCATGTTTTCTGCAGGCAGTGTCCTGGAGAAAGTGTCCCACTTTGCTGGCTTGGCTCAGATCCTCTTCCAGTTTCTTCCTCAAAGCATCTGAGGACTGCGTCCATGTTGCCTTCCATCCTGATCTGTGCATTCCCAAATCCAATACCAGAATCCATCTCCTGTCTGCTTCTGGGCCCAGTCTGGGACTCTGCTGGTGCCTGCTCTACACCACCAGTGGTGATGGAGGGGTTGGGTTCAGTACTGGTTTTGTCTATATTTCTATAATTATTATTTTCATTTCAGCTGTTCTAGTTTCCTTTTCTAATCACTGAGTCTCTCTCCCTTTCTCTTCCCCTTTGGGAGGGGAGCAGGGTTAACAGAGAGCATTTGTTACAGGTCTAAGGGCTGGCCTGACCCTAAACCATGACAGCACTTAATTTTTTTCCTGAATATCAAAAGCTTTGCCTTTCTTAAGGTCAAAAGATGAAAGGCACTGAAATGATACATTCCTTCAGGGTGACCTAAGGAGCTTATCATACAAAAGGAAGAAAAATTGTAAGTTTAGAAAGATTAGCTAAGGTTTTTCATGTTCTCTTAGGCAAAACTTGACAAATTTTTTTTGGGAGAATATATTTTAAGTAAGGAAGGATGAGTCCATTTACTAGGAAGTGGAAAGATTTACTGGGACTGGAAAGCTTATGTTAAAGGAGTAGGAGGTTCTACATGACACATGGAAAGAGTAAGACTATGGGAAAAGCAGCAGAGTTCTTCACCTGTAGGGAGTACATAAGAAATGTTAGGGTAAAATGGGCAATTACAGGAAAAAGCTCATGTACCAACATGTTTAGCTGCAAGAGGATTGTTAGGAGCAAAGCATGGCTGGGTTAGCATGGCATAAGGAGTTTGAGGTTCATGCAAGATGCAGTTTGTCTGGTAGAACAAATATGATGTTTTCTTTCTTGTTTATTGACATGGATAGGATGGGCTACCCAGAAGTAGGTAACCAAATAAGAAGGGAATAGCAGAAATTGATTCTATCTCTTGTGTGGGAGTGTGAAAGTGTGTTACTCAGCTCTAAGGATCAGTTTCTGAGCTGGCATCAGGAAGTATGAGCATGCAAAATGAAATTTACTTGCTAGGTATTAGCTAGAAGGAAACTGGTGATTGGAGAAATACCTTATACTTAATGAAGGCTAATGACTGATTAATCATTACTAATGCAATTATGAAAATCTAAGTTGAACTAAGTCAAGTTTTCTCCTTTCATGTCCTTATAGGAAGGAAGTCTACAAGATCCAGCAACCAGAAGAGAAAATACCTGTTATCTTTTGTCCAGCCATCTGTTGCATCAGCATAGTTCTGTGAATGGTTTGCTCTTTATGCAATGGATAAGCACCCATCCTTTTTTAAAGAGTAATATAATAATATCAAACCATCACTAATTAAAACAGTTATTACTGCCAAGTGATTTTTTTCCCTGGCATTGTTTCTTCCTAAGAAAGACTGAAAGGGAGTTGCTTTGGTTTCTCTTTTATATGACATCCTTGCAGGGTAATGCTGGATGGCTTTTGATCTGTATGAAGGTGAGACTGCTCATCAGGGAGGTGTAACTTCTCAGGCTTTGTAGTTACTGTGATCTTTTAATCTTTGTTCATTCTAGTGACTCTTTTCTGATAAATCAGACAGAGAAATTAACACTTACACTTTGATCCTGGCATAGGATTTCAGTGGAAAATAGGTTTGCTCTACATTCCTTTCATTTTAGCACTGCAATAGATTATGTAAAAAATATATAGTATAAGAAATAGGAAGATTCCTATGTAGTATTTTTCTTCTGTTATAAAGTGTCTCATTCTAAGAAAAAAAAACCAACATGCAGAAGGGGTTTTGAAAAATACCTTTTCCTGAGTAATATATTCTATACTTACATTTTTATTGCATTTAAAATGGTATGACTTGATTTTAAACAAAATCTCCCCTGACTTCACCAACATCAGAATAAAAACCTCACAACTAAAAAAACCGTCCCTGTGTAATATTTTAACACAATTATGCTATGTTGCCTTTAATTTTACTAGCTTTTTGAATCCCCTTGGAAAAAATGAAAATAAAATGTATTCCAATAACCAACATGTTTCTGTTTGTCTGCATACATTGCATGCAATGCAGTTGGCAGCTTGAACAGGATGATGCAAAAGTACGTAGGGGAACACTGGCAGTAAAAAAAAAACAGTAAAAAAACCCCCAAAGTTTTTGTATATTGACCAGTCATGGATCAACGGTGACTGCAATGAGAATTTTGATCAAATTCACTAGAAATTCCCTCAGCTGTCTTAATTTTGCAGTAAATATACATTTATTGGGGTGTTTCGTGGTGTGGTTGTTTTGTGGCTTTATTTATTTTTTATTTTCTCCAGAAAAATGTTCAGGAATTAATAATAGGAATGGCTATAGGAGTTAATATATGGATGTGAAAAACTATGCCTGGCTGGGTTCTTATTTAGAATAGAATTCCCATACAACTTCCCTCAAAGTGTTTTCATTTTTCTTCCTTCTCAAGACTTCTATTTATCTTTTGGATGCTTCTACTCCAGTCACAGCTTCCCACACAATGATCCTTTTCATCTGTTTCATAGCCTGTTAGTTTCCGGGTGGAGTTTACAAACACCTCTGAAAATATGTAAGATGCCAACAGGTTTTTTTTAACTTCAGGGGGGAGAAATGTACTAGCAAATTGCTTTTGGTTTATGTACATATTTTGGAAGGTGTTTTTTTTTTTAGTGTAGTAGTGAACAGAAAAGGCAGTCAGACTAATTAACTTTTTACATAATTCATATCTATGTAGGTAATTATCTAGGGCTTACTGATTTCAAAAGCTGCCTGCTCAACATCTACCCTTCGTGGATTTTTTTTTTCTCTGTCATGATCTTTCCACCCTGAACTGTTTTTCCATCTTGTATTTAAAAAACAAACAAACACCCACTGCAGACAAAACACCTTTGCTTTGGTATCGGTGACATGTTTTGTTCTTTTGAAATGGCCGTTCTTGAAGTTTGCCTATTGATAAATGAGAAATGAAAGGCATCTTTTCACTGCGCTGTGAAACAAAATCAGGCAGAAGAATGACAGATGGGTCATGAGCCTTTACAAAAGCACCGCATGCCCCCTCAACAGGCAGTAGAATTTGTTACCTTTCTATGGGAAATACACTGTCCCTAACTTGCATGTCCAGGGACTATCATAAAAATCTATTTATGCTCTTCTGATGCTTCTAAAACACAGTTTTAAGTGGGGTTCTATGCCACAGACAGCATCTTCAAAGGTGGAATGTTACTTATGTCTAGCAAAATATTTATATTATTCATTGTAGATGTAACCAAGACCCGCGGAAGTGTCCTCATGAACTTTGTTTCCCCTCAAAAGATGTTTCCTTGAAGAATACAGAGTTGCTAACTTGCATTCCACACTTTCTCAACTACTGCCTGCTCTTCACGATGTATTTTTTTCTCCCATTTTTTGCTTCGTCAGATTTTCCTCAAGGCAGAACTTAATTGAAACAAGCTATGATGCCAGGCGAGGCGTGCACACCCTTCAGTTTTTTACTGCTCTGAGGGGCCTCTTCCCTCCTGCTCTTGCTGACAGGGGTTGTCGCAGGGCTCATAGGAGCCACTCAAGCGAGAGGCACCCAGACCCCAGTCTTCTCCTTACCCCCCGTGGGAAGGGAAGCTAAACCAGCACTCGCCCTCCCTGGACCGGCCTCGGCACAGAGGCATAGCCCAGCCCAGGCTCCGCGCTTGGAGGCCCGGGCGCGACTCTGCTCTCGTTCTGTCGCCGGCTCACGCAGCAGCCCCGCGGGGCGGGGGTTCCCGCGGCCGCCACCGCCCACCCCGACAGGCAGAGCCGGTCCGCGGCGGCGATGGCGCCCCCTGCCGAGCGCCGCGCCCCTTCCGCCGCCGGCGGCACCGGCTCCCCCCCCCGTTCCCCGTCGCTCCCTGCTGGTGCGGCGGCGTCGGCAGGAGGCAGGGGGAGCCCGGGAGCAGCGGCGGCCCGGCGGGCAGGCGGCCCGGCAGGCAGGCAGGCAGGCACGGCGGGCGGGTGGGTCTCTCACCCGCCTGCGCTGACGTCAGGAAACTTTCTCCGCGGCTGAGGCGGGAGCGGACGGCGGCTCGGCAGCGGGACGGCTTCGGTCACCTCGCCAGGTACGTGGCGCTGCTTTGGGAGAGCCGGGTAGCAGCGCGGTGGGGTTCTGGTGGCGGCGGCTCGGGCTCCTCGCCGTCCCTCCCGGGAACAAGGGCAGGCGGGGTCGGGGACAGCCTCCCGTTCCCTGCGCGTGCAAAGGTGCGGTCGGCGAGCGGGAGATGCGGGCGCCTGTTGCTCGGCGCGGTGGCACCGCTGCTCCGGGGGCAGCTGCCCAGCCGCTGCTCCTGGCTGGGAACTTGGCGGCCGGCGGGTGAAACTGATGGGGCGGGTGGGCCGGGGCCGTCTCCGCGGCGTGGGGGTGAGGGGCTGGTTCTCGGGGCTGAGCGGAGCGGGGCAGCATCGCCAGCCTGCCAGGGCTTCTGTGTTGCCGGGTCTCGGCGGTGGGGCGCGGTGGTGGCGGGGGGAACCTGGTGGTCGCCCGAGCCCCGATGCTCGTTAGAACAGCGGCGCGGGGCGAAACTTGGGATGCGCGCATCTTGCAGCGGTTTTCTCTGAACTTCAAAGCACCAAGGACTTTTTTTTAGGCATGCGGTAAAGCCACAGTTTAGGGTTTCTTTTTACATTTCAAGCAGCTGAAAAGAATCCAGTGCCTTTCATTCCGTTGCTGGCTGCGTGTTTTGTTTTTGGAGGTTTTGTTTTTTTTTTTTTTGTTTCCCTTTAGTAAGTCCAGTAAAGCCGGGCTTTGAGACAGGGTTTTGTTTTTGTGCTGAGGGCTTGGCCGTGGCGGGGTGGCGGTGCTGGGAGGCGAGCCGAGCTCTCCGCTGAGGCTGATGAACGCACAATTGTTTCAGGAGGGAGGATCTTCTGCCCGCAGACAAACCCAAAGCACCAAGTTAATTTTAACTCGGCGGAGCAGCCGAGAGTTGTGGCGCTTGGAGACGTTTGGCGGGTGGTCAATGTGAACAGAAAATGAAATCTGAGCAAGGATTGCGGCCGCTGGCGTTGGAAATTCAGGGAGAAACTCTCCGTTCGAGGGTGTCTGAAAGTTGTAGGATAGTTCTCCGGGGGACTGTGGAGAAGTATGTTGTACATTTCACTTCACCGTCCTTGTCATCTATTGAAAAGCGCCGAGAAGCAATTAAAAGCCTGTAAAGGTTGGGGTTTTTTTCATACAAAGAATGTGCCCCCTTCTAAAGATCTAGATTTCTGGCATCTCTTTTGAATTCAAGATGGTCATTATATTTCTAATTTAAATACCTTCAACTGTCATTTAAAGAAAAAAAAGAATTCAGTTCCTAAAACCTGCAATTGCAATTCAACCTTAAAACACTCGTCTTTATGTAGATGTAACTAAAAAGATGTTAAAAAAATCTTATTTATCCGGAAAGCAAGCTGTACATAAAAGTGCATATGAAGGTGCTTTGAATGTGGTTTAGTGATATTTTTGGTCTACTCATATAAATGAGTGTCCATTTTTAGAAATACATATCTCTTCAGGAGTTTTTCTTCCCCAGCATGTTAGACTAACTTATAACTTTAGTCCTGCCTTTCAGTTATGGTGGTAAGCAGTACTTTGGAGCTTCAAACCTCTGCCATTTATGATGATCATTAAAACAAGACATAATAATTCAGCTGAGAGGGGGGTAATGTCTTTTTGAAGGTCAAGCTTCTATTTTTATGGCAATTTAAAAATGAACAGAAAAAACTGCTTCATAATTCTAGATTTGCTTGATCAATGAGGTTGTGTCAGCAGCAACCTCTGATATTTGGAGATTATCCCCAGGCACTTAGGGAAAGGAACAACGAAATAGTGTGTGGGGGGGGAAAGGGTAATCATTTCATGATTAGCAACCTTATGCTTTTTGTGTTTTCTGTGTAGGGATGTGTTAGTGATTATAGGGTGCCTTAAAGATGTGTCATTATGTGAAGAGGTTGAATAGAGTGAGTGATTTATGGATTAAAAGCCTCAGAATTAGGGGCCAGCTTTGAAGGATGCAGTGGCTTTGTGCTTTTAACAGCTACACTGGCAGGGATATCGGCGAGAAGGGATGGGAATTAAGCAGGAGCAGGTGCAAATCAGGTTTCTTTGGAAGTGAGGACGGCAGTCGTGTGTGTGATCAGGCTGGAACTGGGCACTAGTGACAGGTAGGGGAATAAACATTGTTGACATAAGCAAAGGAGAAAGTGCTGAATTGCAACAGTGAAGTACAGGGTGGTGTTCTGTGTAAAGCCTTTGAAATGACACGGGGAAATACCAAAGGGATCCTAGAGGACCAGAAGATGATGTAGTTAACAAGGGTGTGGATAAGGAGAGTGGTTGTTGGTACCGACTCTTCACTCTTTGGTGACAACTTTGTAATCTTTTTGAGGTCTCTTGAGAGTTCACAAGTTGTGCATCCACTGCTCCAAAAAAACCCCCTGACATTTCCTTTGCAAGCCCATGAAAGCAATTTGTTAGTCTCTGGCCTGTAGACAGGGTTAGCTCTCCTGCTTCTCTACCAGTCTGTCTGCATAGGTGCCTTCATAGAACATTTGCACATATTACTGGATGCTCTAAAAGTCATAATCAAAAGACTTTGATCTCTCAAGTTCTTAAGATATAAACTAGTATTTGTGTTATGATGACAGATTTTCTCATGGCATAATCCTTCAAGAGTATACTTCTTGAATGTCTCAAGAAAATAATTAGAGCTACCCCATTAAATAATTAAAGGCCAGCTTCATCCTGAACCAGAGGGCTATGTAGCTTAAAACAAAACTGCCTTATCCTTGAATTGTTGACAAATCCATTATGACTTGTGACAGGACTCTGTAATCTTTTCAAGAGAAGGAGTAGAGCACAATGAACTGTAAAGTTCACGAGCTTCACTTCACAAAAATTGCTGCTCCTTTAGAATTTTCAGAGTCAATGAGGTTGAGGTTTGTTTTTTTCCAAGTAAATTGCCTCTCAAGATGAAAAATCTCGAATTAATGGCTTAATAGAGTTGTTACATAAGAGTATGCTAATTGGGCACAAATAAACATTTTCCCCATCCCCAACTTTACCTGCTGTAATCTGATTTTTGAAGGGATAAGCACCTTTAGGCAAGCAGGTTGTATCTCAAAAAAGAACACACAAAACTGTCCCTGTTGGAACACGCAGTGACTCTGCATAGCTACCTATCAATGTTCTCTTACCTTCAATGTGCATCTTACATAATTTATATAGCTTACATAGATAGAGTTGTTCATGTCCTTGTTCCCAATGGAAATCATTTCCTTCCTAGTATCTCCTAAATTCCAGAGATCAGAATCCAGGCGTTTTTTTTTTTCATGCAGTTAATCTTCATTACCCCACTCTCAGTGCTTCGCTGAAGATGCCCCATGACTCAAATGCTTCATCAAACTGGTTTGTGGATTTGTCTTCATCTGGGTTTACAGATGGCCCGCTGATGATTAGGGACAGGAGGAAAGGAGGTGTGAATTTACTCAGTCATTTTGTGGCTTCACCTCAAGGCAATATAGCTGTAGCCTAGCAGGAATGGCAGAACATGGTAGGAACATTACAGTGAGTTATTGCCCAAACTTCTAGTCCGAAATGTGTCAGCATAGGCCTTGGCTGAGCCATTTTATTTGCCCAGACATGCAGAAAGAACTCTGGGCAAATAGTAGCTCTTAAGTCTTAAAAATGCTTTTCAGCCGGGCTGTAGCTCCACCCATCTAATAACCAGAAGGTCATCTGCAAAACCTCCTCTTGCTCTGCTTCAAAACATGCTTGTTACGCTAAGCATGCTACTTGAACACCAAGAGAAGGGAGTGATGTTTATAGATCCCATCACAGAGATCTTTATCCAATTCCTTTCACAGAGAACATTATGCAGGATTTTAATGGTGAATGTGTCCATCTGGAAACTAGTAACAAATTTCCAGGAAAGAATTTACATTTTCATTCCACCTTCCCTCTGCCAGTGTGAGATGTTCTAATCACCAAGTTAACAGGGTGCTCTGGATTAAAATATCATTTCCTGAGGTTGAAATTACCTTTTTTTAGGGGGTATAATTACAGAGTAGGCAAAGAAAGAGAGAATATAGAATTTTGTAGCTTAATGAAACAAACATTTTAGTAGAAGAGACCAGGCCTGAGTTTAACAACAGCCAAGTAATTAAGTTTTCACTGGAGAGAGAATCAGAACTGGGGCTTTGTAACTGGGGTTTCACACAAGCTACTTCACTATATTGCAATGCACCACCAGAAAACCCTTTGAATGAAGACACTGGATGACTTTAATTTCTCCAAAGCTGTTTTGAAGGGGAGGCACTGAGCAATTCTGTTAGTTAATTCCAGTCAGACATACTCAGATGATCAGTATATACTGTATATTCTACTTGCTTTGTTAGACTGCATATATTTTCTGTCCAACTCTGAGATTTTATAATTAGGTTCTGCTCTGATATTAGAGCTGGGTTCTCTCCGTTTCCCAACCTCACTGGCAGTTACAAAGGTTCAGAAACATCTGTGCAGTGAAATGGTTTTAATTTTATGCTGTCACTGGTACCTGTTCAACACTATTGCCTTGCACAAGTCTGCGTGAGTGTCACTTGGTAAAAAAGAAGAACAGTCATGTGCAGGTTGTAGCAGACAACCCCAAGATGGTGACCCCCATACCCAAGATGGCGGCCCTGCCCACAAGATGGTGGCCACTCCCACAAAAATGGGGGCCCGCCCACAATATGGCGGCCCCTAGAGATCTGTGGCGATCTCAGGACCATGATCTCATTGCAATGGCAAGGCAAGGTGGTGGAGTTGCTCTCTACGTGAGAGAGCAATTGGAATGTATGGAGCTCTCCCTGGGGGACAATGAGGAGCAGGTTGAAAGCTTGTGGGTAAAGATCGAGGGTGAGACTAATATGGCAGACACTGTAGTAGGTGTTTACTACAGGCCACCTGCTCCGATTCTGTGATTGGCTTTTATTCTTTCTCTGCCCTTAGGTTTCATGGGGCTAGTCTTGGACAAAGGCAAATTGGGGTAGTAACGTGGTGCATGAAATAGAATTCTGCTTGCTGCGACATTTGATGGTCTTTTGGTCTCTNAAAAAAAGCTTGGTGTGTCCTCAAACCTGTTTTCTTAACATTTGTCTGGACTATCTTTCCAAAAGCCTTGCTGTGCAGATACGTGCTGTCTCTAGTGCTTTCTTCCTGCATGCTGTGTTGGCAGCCTTATGCATTCAGAGATCATGAGTCAGGTTCCCTAGGAAAAAAAGTAATAAAAGAATGAGATTAAAAATAATACAGGCGTTGTCTTTTTTGAGCATTTAGTCTTGTTTGCCTTCTTTAAAGCGATTTTGTCAACTGAAACTTCTTTCACATTGGAAACAGATTATTATTATTTTTAAACACAGGCTCAAATTTTCAGGACATGAGTGTTAGTTGATAAAATAAGAAAAACAAATCTAGTGAGACTTGCCCCAAAACGATGAATGATGGAACCACTATGTCCCAGCTTCTCCTGAAACCTGCTTCAGTCGTAGAGGAGAAAAATGTAAGTTGAAAGGTTTCATTGTCATCCATGTGCATATTCAGATGAACCATCAGTAGATAGAATCACAGAATGTTAGAGGTTGGAAGGGACCTGGAAAGATCATCTAGTCCAACTCCCCTGCCAGAGCAGGATCACCTAGACTAAGTCACTCAGGAACAGATCCAGATGGGTTTGGAATGTCTCCAGAGAAGGAAGCTCCACAACCTCCCTGGGCAGCCTCGCTGGCAACCTTCCTCCCTGCTGGCCAGGCTCTTCCTAATGCCCCCCAGGATGCCAGTGGCCTTCTTGGCCAATTCCAGAGCGTGTTTTTGGCTCATGGGCATCCTCCTGTCCACCAGGACCCCCAGGTCTTTTTCCCCAGAGCTACTCTCCAACAGCTCAGCCCCCAGCCTGTGCTGATCCATGGGGCTGTTCTTCTCCAGATGCAGCACCTTACACTGGCTTTTGTTTGAAGCCAAAGGAGATTCAGTGCTGGAGCTGAAAATACTCACAGTGTATCTTTTTCTTCTGCCATCCAATTGATAAGGTGACAGAACCATCATCTCCAAAGCAGAGGTCGGTTGGGATTTCAGCTGAATGCTGGGTTCATAGTGCAGGGTATGCTATGGTCCTGTTGTATCTATTTTAGAAGAACTGTAGTGAAAATAATGGGAGAGACCAGAGCAATAAGTAACAGAGGTGAGGTGTCTGTCATACATTATGATGGTGAATTTGTACAGGGGACAGAAAATGGTAGCAGGAGATTTAGCCAGCAGAAAATAGTTTGAGAAACTATCCCCACCATCATGCCCCGTAATCTGTTTCACATGCAAAAGCTTTAAAGCAGAGAGGACTTGTGGATTTGTAAAGTCAAAGGTCTTTAACATGTGAGATTAGCACCATATTTTTCTTCATTCAAGCATCCTAAAAATGGCATAACTGATTTAGTAAGTTCTATCTTGCATTAATACTCAATTTATCCTGTTGTGCAAATAAGCTTAGTATGGAAGAAATAGTTTTCTGACAAATTTTGCAGCTGGAGCTGTTACTAATTCTCTTATCTTTCTGTGCCATACAGTAATTGCACTTAATTGTTTGCTTCTGCTGTGTTTTGTGCTGTGAAATGCAGCATGTCAACACTGCAACTGTAATGTATATAGTGCTTATGCGCTAGAAAGAGATGTTTTCCAGATTTCACCTAACCAGATGAAACAGCTGATGTGTAACTACTGATGCAGAGCTTTATAGAATCAGTCATGGAATTGTAAGGTTTGGAAGGGACCTTGGCAGGGCAGCTCCGGGGGGGGTCTCCCCA
>VYZU01090529.1:0-27599 GCA_013401355.1 Ceyx cyanopectus | reverse complement strand
GGAGCAATCAGATGAAATGACACAGGTATGGCCTTGGCTGCAGAGGGTGAAAGCACACCCTGCACTAACACTGCACTCCCAGGAGACTCATCCTACACTCAGCCCGTGCTCAAATGCACACAGGCAGATCCTTAACCACACGTTCAGCTGCACAAAGACACCACAGCAGCACAAAAGCCTAGTGCACACAGTCAGGAGCCCAGAATGCACACTGAAGAAATGAGAAGCTTCCTAGGCAAATTCCCAACGACACAGCTTGTGCATCATCAGCTTTCCCTGCACTCCAGAGGAAAGGCTCCACCTTGGAAATGAAGGCTGCATTCCACAAGCCCCAGGGCTTGCATTTCAGCCTGCAGCTCAGAGCACAGCACAGAGCAGTGGGGCTGAGGTCACAGTTGGCCCCACGCAGGTTTGATACCTACAGCTCTCCCACCACAAGGAGAATTGACTCTCCTCACCCTCTAAGCAATGAAGTAATTGCAGGTGGAGGACAAAGGTATTTTATTCCCCTGTATTTCCCAGACAAGGCCTCTGATCAGCCCCTATTAGAGGAAAGATCTGGAGGTGCTGGGACATGTCCAGAGAAAGGCCATGAGGATGGGCAGAGGCTGGAGCAGCTCTCCTGTGAGGACAGGTTGAGAGAGTTGGGGTTGTTCAGGCTGGAAAAGGCTCCATGGAGACCTTCTTGTGGCTTCCAGGATCTAAGGAGGCTCCAGGAAAGCTGGGGAGGGACTTTTTGGGTTTTGGGGTAGAAACTTTTTAGGTTTCTGGTGCAGACCATTTAAAAGCTCCTGACCTAAACCTGTCAGAAAGGCTGGGAAACATCCAGGCACGTGCACAGCAAGTCTGCTCCTGCTTCCAAAAATGTACATTTCTCTCTGCTGTGGTGAAATCTAGACCTGCTCAGACACAGCTGTCCAAGTTCAGTGACTTGAAACACCATCCACACCCTTCCCTTGGTCCTTTGTCAGAGAAATTGGAATCAGTGCTGCTCCCTCAGCTCTGCTCTGCCAGGAGTTAGTCTCTTTAAATGCTATAAACATGCATGGCCCTGCATATGGAAAAGGATTTCTTGCTGCTATCACAGAGCAGCCAAATGGGAGAGTGAAGGGGCACACAGTGCTCCAGCTCTGCCTCATCTCCTCCCAAGAGCCTCTGATCAAGGAAAGGTTGTGGAAACTCAGAAAAAATGGGGAGTATCTTTCCCCCCCTCTAGGTGCCCTACGCACCAAAAGCAAAACAAACCAAATCAGGAGAAGCTAATGAATAAAAATAACAGACTCTCTGCTTTTCTCCTTGTAATTTCCCTCCCATAGACAGCTGTAATGTGGAAAGTATTGAAATTTAAATCACACCTCATCCTAACCTCAGCTGACAGGCTGCCGATGCAATAATCTCAGCCTGGCTATCTTCTCTGGGGAAGAACGACAAACCAACTAAAGCAAAGTGATAAATTTTCAATTTTATTTTAAAATATACCAGATGGGAGATTTTATTGGAGTCATAAATATGTCAAAAGCAATGTTGGCGTATGATTGGAGATTGCACCCACCAAGGGAGCTGCTCTCCCTCTTTAGAGGTGCCATCAGATTCTTAATAAGAGACTCCAGTTAAGNATCCCAACTAGTAGAATGTCAACTAAGTTCAGCCTCAGACTTCAAGTCAGTCAAATGCAAGCCCTTAATCCCAGCCATGGGTCACCCTCACATTCCGGAAATAGTGCTTGGCCTCGGTCCCAACATTTCATGTGAGGTCAAACCAGTTCTAAATCCCAGCAGACATTTCCAGAAATATGAGTTGCCTTTTGCAGACTCTGCACCTCTCCTGCTGCTGCTGCTGTGACAGATCACAGCAGTCTGACAGGAAGAAGCCTGATCCTTATGCCTTTTCAGCATTTCAAAGCTTTCACAGACTGGCTCCACCAGCTACCTCTCTGTGTTTCCAGCCTCCCAGTTTACTCAGGAAATCCTCATTCTAATACCATTAAATTCCAATCAGTCAGCTCTACCACCATTGATTCCCATCACTACAGAATCTGGCTCATTGAACCTTTGACACTGAGAACTGCACGCGGGGCAAGTGAAAAATCACAATCACCTCTTCTTTTTTAATAGTTTTTCAAAGAAATGCTTTTCAGATTTAAATCATATAGCCATGAAGCTGTAAGAAGTGCTATGGAATTAATAAAAGACCCAATATATACCATTACAGAAGGATGTTCTGCTGTTATAGCCAATCAAGAGCACAGCAGAGGGGAAGGAAAGGAAGGCAGGAGCAAGAAGTGATTTTGCACATGTCTGAGTTCTATGGGTTTTTAGACTTTCCTTGTTCCACAAAGTCAAAGCAGTGCTAGATGCTATTTCAGCAATCTCTCCAACAGATTGATCATTTGCTGGAGAAGGCTTTTAGAAAACTTTCTGAACATAAACCACAGTCAGCTACATTTATCACAAAATATCATCCTCCCACCCACAGCTTCCAGTTCTGGACATGCCATTCATTGGTCATGAAGCAACAGATGCAGCAAGACAAGTCGAAGCTTTTAGCAGCTTTTTAATCTGAAGGAGCAGATTGAAAGAGAAGAATCATACCCATCAGTCTTAGGCTTAAAATATTTTGACTTAATGTACTACACAGAGAGGCTGGCACTGCTTTGGCTGCTGCAGTGTTTCTGATGGGGACTTGCACAATTCATCTTTGATTGGCACAAGGTCAAGGGGAATCTGGCAAAGTACAAAAAAAAAAAAAGAAAAAAAGCTGGGAAAGAATTCAGCTCACAATACAATGCATTTGACAGCACAGAAACCCATGCTGGGGATATGAAAGAGGATGGCCTGGCTCTAATCCTTCACCCTCAGGAAGATTCAGACAGTTCCAAGCACACTTAAAACTGGAATTTCCTAAAAATTCTCTCTAAAAAGTCTCAGTGCTAACAATGCTGGAAGAAGATGGATAGAGATGAATTCAGGATCACTGCTGCCTTCACAGGTTAAAAATAATAAAAATAATATCTTTCCACTATGGAATGCATATAGAACTATTTATTGCAGTGATTTCTATAGGGATACTCAGTGGCTTGCTGTAGTAACCTCCCCAGGACAGGGGCTGCAGCTCTGTCTGTTCAACATGTGGCTCAACAGAGCTGCAGTTCTAATTGCAGCCTGGGAGCATCACTGCTCTGCCACAATGGGCAGCCATACACAGACTGAGATTGAGGAGCAAATTATGATTAGTGCAGGTGTAATTGCCTTGGCAACTCCCCACATTTTCAGGGAAGCCAAGGACTGGCTAGTAACATGTTCAGGCTGGCACATATTTCACCTTCTGAAAAATAAGCCCTGACTACTTGCTTAAGAGCAGTCTGAAAAGACAGGATTCCATGAGCACTCCATCTTTGATCCCAGGAGACACTGACCTCTGGCAGCTTGGTAAACTTCAGGTGTCTCAGAGCATTCTCCAGTTAATCTGCTACACTAAAAGTCTGTTCAATTATTTGAATAAATCTGTTTAATAAATCACTTAACAAAGGAGTGAGCTCTTTCAGGTACTGACTAGCTAACCTACCTGGCAAATAACTAATAGCCAGGCAATAAGAGCATTGCTTCTCCAGGCTCCTCAGTTGCCAATCCCTCCAGGACTGGATAAACTTGCTGTCTCACTAGAAAGCTGTTCCACTATCTCACACTCTTAACTACAAAGGGCTCAGAGGGTTATTTTACACTCCTTAGGTAGCCATATGCCATCAGCCCACAGGGACCAACCTACTGTAAACTCAAGAGCACATGGTGCTGCCATCCAACATGACAGCAGCCCATTCAGCACAGGGTGATCTCTCCAGCACAACCCTGAACACCCCACCAGTGCTGACAGATGTCACACACTTGTGGCTCCTGCTAGGTGCCTGCCAGCCCTCAGGAAAAATCCCACCTTCAGGAAAAATCCTGGCCACATGAGCTGACACAGGCTTCCCTCTGATGTAGCAGCTACCTTATGATACAGAGAATTAAAATTACTTGATCACAGTGCTAACACCATCAGCTGCAATGTTTATGGATTAATAAATGGTGCCCATGAATGAATATGTGTTGACTCATTAATTAAGCTGCATTGAGAGGCATCCATCCCTTCTGCAGTACCCTGAAAACCAGTGTCCCTCCTCTGCCAGGGAATTCATTTTCATTTTCCCTGCTTTGGAGAGGGGAGCAAGAGCAGGGAAAAAGGAGGGAATTATTTCCTCTTGCTCTCTTCCCGCATTAGTAAAGCCCTGGAGGTTATTTAAATGGCAACTTCAAAGGAGGTAGATGATCACTGTGTTTACTGCTGGAGGAGTCTCATTTTACACTCAGATTGAAAAAGCCTCTGACTCAGAAGCAAACAGCATCACTTACAGGCTTTGGAGCTCCACAGATACAGCTAGCTCAAGTCCAAGGGCCCAGGAGGAAAGGGAGAAACAGAAAGGATTGTTCTTTCTTTTTTTCTTCTTCTTCTCCTTTTTAAACCACAAAACGTGGGACAGAAAGGCTCCTGGAGGGAGTGACAGGGACTGGTTCCCCAGGAACAGAGAGCCCAGAGTGCTCCAAGGGGGGAGTAAGAAGCTGTTTGGTCTTTATGGCAGTAAGGGAATTCTGAAGTGCTGTTCTGAAGCACAGAACAGTTACAGAGGGAAGAAAAATCTGAAATTCTCATGTACTGAGCCTCCTGCACACTTACCCACCATGTCTTTTCACCAGGCCTTGAGTCTAGTCAGCTGCACCATATTCATTCCATCACCCTCTCCTCCTGGGGATGGCTGTGGGTCAGGCACTGAGTTTCCTTGGCAGCTGCTACTGTTGATTCCCTAATACAGAAGGAAGTGTAAAAAAAAGACCCCAACAATTTAAATTGGTTAGTTTTAATCACCATGTTTCTAGGTGTTGTGGTTTGCTGTGGGTTTTTTGGTTGGGTTTTTTTTTCCTCCTGAAAGTAGAGCTCTACTAGGAAAAGCTCCTCCTCTCCATCCCTGCTTGAACAACTAAGCACGGGGAAGAAGAAGGAGGCAAGATCAAAGAAACCATCTCCCTGGAGGGTAGGATTTGTAAATGCAAGTGCTTCTACAATTGGGAATGTGGACTCTTCCCTAAAACTCATGCTGGTCAAACTATGAATTTTCAACTCAATCTATGCATTTTTTCCCCCATGGGCATTCCTGAAATGGAATCTTCTAACAGGAAAAAAAGCCATTTTTGACAAATTTTCTGACACATTCTCCCTAATACTGCCTACAGCAGGAAGCAGCAAGATTACATGGTAGAAATATCACCTTATGGGAGAAATAAGCTCCAGGTAGTGCCAGCACTTAGATGGTTGAACAGAACTGCTCCAAGCATATTTCAACTTCTGTCTCTGGCAGGCTGGCAAATGATTCCATATATATTCATCTGATACAAAAGAAATGGGCTCTCTGAAGGATTTTTTTCCTCTTTTTTTAAAAAAAAGGTTGCTTTAATTAGAATCTATTGGCTAAAAGCCCTTTTTTTTGGAGCAATTGCATCAATTCTGTTCCATTAGCCACCAGATGAAGCTGGATGAGGAAATAACTTGATCCATAGCTGAAAAAAGATAGTAAATGAGAACAGTACAACAAGCCCCTGTGCCTAGAAGCAATCAAGCACCCAAGAGTATTGTGAAGGGGGTTGTAAAGAATGCAGACCTTCTTTATGGAGTGCTCAGGAAAGCAGAGGGCTGACAGGAGTAGCTAGTGCTCTCACAAGAGGTCGTGAACCACAGTGAGCACGTTGAGATGGAGAAGGAAGGTTGGGCAAGCCCTACCTCCATCCTCACAGCCAGTCCTAATGGTAAGTGGCAGTTCCAAAGCATCCACTCAAGCAGTTTGCTCTCTCCCAGGTTCATCAAGAACTTTCTGTACTGAAAACAATGACCCAAGTGACCTCAGTCTCTGAAGGCAGCACTTGATTATCAGTTCTACCTGCACCTCCACTTCAGTCAACACGTGCCAAGGTGCACAGGAGATCAAAATTCTGCTCAAGTCAGATTATCAGAGCTTGCCTGTGCCAATGGCTGGCTCTTCAAAGGGCTGAGACAGAAGCTCAGTGACAGGATGGAGACATCCAACAACGAGGTGCTGTTTTCACAGAATCTTTCCCCGAGTGTACTCAGACAGCTGGGAGGGCTGTCCTCTGTGTTAGGCTTCCTCCTAGAAGCTCAAGGGATGAAAAACAAAATGTAAATTCAACAAGTGAATATTCATAAGATGAAAACTTCACAAGACTGTTTTATATTTAGAAGTCTTTGCTTGAGAACACACCTCCCAAACCCAGACATTTAAACTAATGAACCATCCAGACTGACATGAGCTCTGCACCTTCTCATCACAGCAGCTCAGCAAACAATGTCTCCTGGGAGATGTGGAGCTGACACAAACCTTTCTCTCACAGGCAGCAACTGAGCCAGCTCTAGATCTACCAGTGCAGCCTAAATCTCATCTGGTTCATCCAGTTCTCTCCTCCCAGCTTCACACTGGGTTAATAAAACAAGATTTCTCACCTATGATGAAGAAGAGAAAGGTGGGAAAAGGTCATTTTGCCTGACCAATTTGCTTCTGTAGCCAGCTCCACCCTCCCAGCATGATGATCATGTCACAATGGAAGTTTCCTGGCAGGGCCACACTTCCCTCAGCTGAATCAGAACCCAGAATTCATTACACACACAGGCAACCACCCCCCACCTCCACACAAACCCCTTGCAGCAGCTTCTCATTTGTTCTACGTCTGCAGAAGAGCAGGGGAAATGCCCTTGGCCCTGAGCTGGGTGAGGAGCAAGACTGACATTCAGCAGAGACTAAGGCCAGGGAAGAGAAGCTACAGATGATGAAGAGTGAGGAATTTGGGATGCTGAGAACCATTCTTTTCTGTCATGGTGTTATTTACTCTGCAGTCCCAGCAGACAAAGAGCTGAGGCAGGCCTCATTAGTATGCTAAAAACCCGTTTCTAAATGGATCCAGTTAAATTATGTAAGACTGCATGGATGCTGATTTTAATATTGGATCACTTAATTGTATTAATGCAGCCACACCAAAATTAAATACTTTGACAGAAAGAGATGCCCAGGCACACTGCTGCTTTATGCCTAAAGGCAGTTAAAAATCACACTGTCATTATATTGATAGGTTAGGTGAACAAGCCCAGTCAAAAGGTTATTTCTGGCTCCCACACTCAGTCATGTCATTCATTCTGTTTTATCCACTCCACTTTTCTTGCTGCATTTTCTGCCTACTACACCACTCCAACAAAACAGGACCATTTCCAGAAGACTACAGGAGACCTTTGCCACTTCCTTGTACAGATACCATTTTCTGCTTGCTTTTTAAAGTCCAGAGCTTGAGAAAGAATAATGAAAACCAGATTCAGCTGCAATATTTGTACTATTTTAGGCAGCACATCTCAAGCAGAAAAAAAGATATCACAAGTCTGCCTTAAATAATAATAAAAAAGCCAAGAAGAAATTACTATTTCCAATTCCTAACCCTCTTAACCACATCCAAAACTATCATTGAGGGAGATGATTTCACAGAACACTGCCATCAGATTGCTATTCAGATCACAGTGATACAGACAGTGCTGACACACAGGCAGGGGGACACAGCCCCTTTTCCCTCAGTCTAAATGGATGATGTTTGCTCTTTTCATTTGCACAATGAGGAACTGAGCAGAGGAAAAACAAATGACCTGCCCAAGAACTCTGTCTACATCAATTCCTTTGTCATCCTCATCACTGAAGTACATGAGCATCTTTCTCCAGTATGTTGACCAGACAATGAGACAGAAATAGCATCTGTCAGACACACAGAGCCTGGAAACTGAACCTAGATTATCTGGATTCAGGCTCAATCCTCCCACCTCACCCTGAGGATATCTTCCTTTCAACAGATTTCTTGTGATGTGAACAGCATTGTCCTTGGATGGTGAAATACAGGACTGGGGAATTTACTACTAGAGAACTTCAGAATCAAACTCTGATTTCCTATCATTAAGAAAAAGTAGCAGCAGTGCCAGAAAAAGTACCAAAAGTGTTCCATTAACTGACAGGACTGACATTTGTGTGATTTGAAAACTCTTATTGCCAAGATTTTCAAGTGCTGATATTTTCTCATCAAACTGGAACCCAGCAGGTAAGTATCAATAACACAGGAAAGTCAGCAGAGAAACAGTGACCCCATTACCTGGGAAAGAGCACTGCTGTTCCAGCTGGAATGGAACCTGTAATGCCTTGGAGGAGCTCCTCTTTGATTTTGCTGAGGAGAAACCCCATGCAGATCCCTCTGTGAAATTCAGTGACTAAATTGTATTCATTTCAGGAGGGCCAAAACTTTCCCCTGAAGCTTTGGCTCTACAAAACAGTTGATCTAGTTGGGAAGAATCTACTATTAGATTAAAAAACATCAAAACAACAAACTGAACTGAGAAAACCCTGTCACCCTGCACAGTCAGTCCACTTCAAGTTGATTTTTGTTTGGTTTTGTTATTTTGGGGTGTTTTTTTTGTCTTTGATTTCCCCTCTTTGTCCTGCTGGTGCTTCAGCATTAGAATAATCTATTTCTATAACATAACCATGGTCTTGGGCTAGAATTCAATGTAGATTCTGCTACAGCATCACTGAACTCAACTACCAAATAACTGAATTCAGAATCCACCAGCACAACCATTTGACACATCTTCTTGTATGCCACTAAATCAGGAGAAAACAAGATGGGAAAAACAAAACCAGAGTGTGATAAGCCTTGGTGGATGCTAGTCTACAGCATAGTTTAACTAACAATTGAATGCCTGGACAGCAATTGTCCATGAAATACCCTATGAAGCTGCAGAAATCAAGGGCTGCATTAGCCCAAGATGGGCTCCTAGATTTGGAAAGAAACCAGATGCAGTCCATCCAGATCTGTCTGCTGAAAGGAGGGAGATAACCATCAAAGTCAAAGCAGGTCTGCCAGCAAACGAGATGCAAGAGATGTGAGGAGAAAACATAAACAGCAGAATAAGGCAAGCATGTCCAGGCATCATTGCCAAGCTCAGCAGGTATGTTACAGAGCATACCCACACTTCATCTGGCTTCAAATTGCTCCTTTTGCAGGCAATAAAATTACTGCACAAATCCCAGAGAATAAACTAAGTTAACACTCCATTAAATACAACAGACTTTCAATTCAAGGTAAGGACGTGCCCAGATTAAGCTACCCCTGTACAAACTGGCCCATGGGTAATATAGATCACTTCTCCTGACTTAAGGGCTAAAAAAAATATACAAAAAAGAAAAGAAAAACCCGAGATGCTTAGGAATGAATTCCATCAGGAGGAATTTCTACAAGGTAAGAAAAGATCTGTTCTTTGAAGCATGCTTAAACAGCACAACATATTCTTCCATAAACATTCTTTCTGCTGTTGAATGCATTACCCCGGGGGAGAAAGCCAGGAATTTGTTATTTTCTGCATTTTCTTTTATCAGTAACACAACCTTGCCCCCTCTCACCCCCCCTCCTTCCAGATTAAGCTGTCTTGATTTTATACCTTCAGTTTGTTTTGTCAGTAGCTGGCTTGGAAAGTGGTACCAGAGTGAAAGGCACTGTTGCTGGGTTGATTTGTTGCCCACATTTCACAGAAGACAAGATAATTTAAAACACATATTTCCATAGCTTGCCTTTTCTAAACACTTCAATTGCAGTAGTTGTGGGTCCCTTCCAAATTCACTGCTCCTCCAGTGACATTTGGTGAATAAAAAACTTTCTCTATAGGAAAAAATCTTTGTTGGCAGAGGCACTTAGTCAATTTTAGATGGTTTCAAGCTGAAGCAGCTTAGCAAAGGAAGAGGGCAAGGGAGGGAAAGGCAGGACAAGAAAACACACAGATAAGAGCAACAGCATGAAGTCAGGAGTGAGATTTGCATTGTGATGTATTTACTGACAACTTCAGATGCTGAAAAGGTGATGATTCTTCACAGCCTGTGCTCCCACATCATTTCAGTGTACAGTTCCATGAAATAGAGAGCCAAAAAGCAAGGAAGATACCTCAAAAAAAACCAGCTCCTGCTGCTCCCTTCTCTCCCCTCTGATCATCTCCTCACTTTGTACAAACCCTAGTGCCTGCCAGACCTCTGTGTGAGCTCAGCCAACTCACAAAACACAGAAAACTTTCAACAAACCCCAACCTGAGCAGTTTTGGACTGTGTTGTTAGTGAAGCCTGCACTTGGGCAGGGATGCTTTTGGCTGGAGTAAGATCAGAGTGAAGCAGCTCCCACCAGGCTGTACATGATCCAGCTGCAAAGAGCTGGCAGTGCTGCTGAAGTGGGGAGCTCTTGCAGGCTCCCCTGTTAAAAGCAGCTCTGCAGACACAGTGTTATGTGAACACCAACAGTTGCAAAGCCTGGATTTCTGTATTCACAGCTCTGGCTGGGGAGGAAGCTGGAGGAGGCAGCTGTGCTGCTCTTACCTATCAGCCACCACACAGAATCAGCTCTAGCCAGCTACAGACCCTTATCCCAGCCATTCCTTGCTGTCACAATGACTTCAAAGACTTGCAGGCTGAGTTCTCATTTCATTTGCCATCCCAGAATTTCCTTCTAACCCACTTCTACCATGACTAGTCCTCAAAGTAGGGTAGGAAAAGGAAAACGTATCCACTTGAAGACAAGAAATAAAGTCATTTAAAAACCACCCAAACCACCCAAACAAAAACCCAAGGAGCTACCATCTGCCTAGAACAAAACCAGGGACTTCCACATGCAAAATCTCTGTGGCTCCCATTAACAGGATTTTTTAACTCATTTTGAGATACCAGTATGTATCATTAGAGGGCACTGCTGCCCCCAGCACAAAAAGGGTTCTTTTCCTTGTGGATAGATCTCTTGACATCTGGAAATTCACATTTAGCATGGAACTGTGAAGTCCTGAATGCAGGGTGCAGCTGGAATTCCATTTTCACATTTGCTGCTGCTTCTGCTCAATAGCACTTGAAGAATGTAGGGAATCTGCAGGTCTAAATCAATCCAAACTTACTAAGGCTGGATTGCAATGGCAGGAGGGGAACATTTACCTCAAGAATAAAAGCAAATTCTACTCCCATGTGCTCTCATTCCTGCTGTTCTTCTCCTACAAAATCCCAGATTTTTAATGGGGTAAGGGCAGAAGGTAATTCTGATTTTTGGAATGTTGACTCTGGGCACTTCCATATGGCAGGGCTGCTCATTATTAATGCCAGCAAGCAGCAGAAAAAAATAACACCCCTCCCTCCTGCTTGAAAGCCACACAGCACTAGACAGCTCCACTGCTTCTGAAGATGTTCTGCTTCTGTAGAAGTGCTTTAAGAGAAGTGGAATCTTCTGAGGACAGTGGCAACATGCTCTGTAATCTACACTCAGCCCCAAAGCAAACAGCACGTGTGCTGCTGTTTCAGAGCACACACAGCATTTGTGCTACAAAACCCCACAAAACATTTTGTTTCCCACATGCCACAAGCAACATGCCTCAGAAATGAGCAAAATCTACCAATACCTGCATTTTCTGGAAGAATTTTGTATTTCAACCATCTCCAACAACTTTGCTTTTTGTATGGCAAAAATCATTTGTCCCACGTTAGTATTATTGAAGTGCTGGAGCCCCCAGCAGCTCCCTTCAGGATCCCACTGTACTATTTATCATGTTAAAAAGATGGATGGCAGAGGATGAGTGCTCAATTGATCACAAACCTGGATGTAAAGACACAGCATCAAGGAGATGAAGGGAAAGGAGCATTCTGAACAAAACCATGTACCTGGCTGGCTTCAGATCCCATTTCTGAGTTCAGTACTAAGTTTCCCTTCTTAGAATACACATGCAATTAAAATCTGGAGAAATGAAAATAAACATTGAATTTCAAAGATCAGAGCTGTCTGAAACTGATTCAAACCCAACAAACCTGTGTTGCATTTGTCCTCATACTGTGGTGAAACCTTAAGTCAAAGATCTCCCTCCCAACAGAACTGAGAGATCACACAGCAGCCCCAGTTCAGTGTATCTGCCGTCAGCACCCAGTCCCTCTTCTCCAAGGCATTTCTCCAAGTTAGAAAACCACATCTAGTGTGATTTGTAGAGCCACCTTCTCCTCCTGCTGCCCTCCAGAAACGTGCTTAGAAATATCCTAGCTGCATTTACAATATTCACTGCACAGGTCTCCCATGTGCCAGTTATAATACAAACTTCAGCTTCAATCCTTCACAAACTTCCATTTTCTGGCTTCAGATACACAGACCATCAGTGTCTGCACATTAAACCCCCACATCTTAAGAGAAGATTTATTAACATACCCCATAAATCAGTTTATGGAAGTTATTCCTTGTATTACATAATGGATGTGGACACTTTGCCATGTACCAAAATGATCCAGAGATTTTGCCATTAAGATAAGAAAATTAAAGGTAAAAAAACCCAATTCCTTGTTGGTCATAAAGAAGCACCAAAACTGTTCATCATTCACAAGCTGAAAACCAGCAGCAGGTGATAGGCCTGAGTGTACTCCTGACTCTGAAGGATACAGCTGAAGCAAAAGATTAAAAAAAAAGACCTTATTTCAGATTTCAAATGCATTACATCAACAGGAACCTGCCTGAGGAAAGAGGATGTGATCTCTTCCTCTCACCAGAGCCCAAAGCCCTCAAACGCCCCCCTGATTTCCTCAGCTTCCCTTAACTTATTATTCATCATTGATCCAACTGACCAGCAGCAGAATGAGCTGGAGGTAACAACAGGAAAAACCAGCAGAAATAATGCAGAACACTGCACTGCCTTTACCAAGCATGATACAGCACCCCAGGCTACAGAGACACTACATCTTTGTCTTATAATGATCTTATTGCTGCTTTGCTCTCACTTCATTTTTCCTTCAGGTGTGCACCTGTTTTGCTTCTCTAACTCTACACTAGCAGCTCTTCTGTAGATTTCTCTATATTCCTTCTATTTTTTTTTTCTCCATCTTGATCACTCCGTAATTGGCATTTCCCAAATCTCCAAATCTAACTGTGCAGCCTGTCCCAAGTCACAGGCAGTAGCTGAAGCAAGCCTGTTGGTACAGAGAAAAAAACAGATATTAATTTGGCAATCCAAATAATGAATTGTGCACTGGCACCTCAAAAAGAACACAGGCAGAATTCCTCAGGGAGGGTATGTGAGAAAAATCTAGCAGGGTACAGAAAACCAAGTGGGGGAGCAACAGGTATGATGCAGAAAGGAAGAAACAAAAAATATAGTTGTGGGAAATTAGGGAGGATAAAGGAAGAGAAGGATGTTCAAAACGGGCTTGAAGGAGAGACTCAAAACATTTTGAAAGTTACTCAAGTTAAGGAACAAAAACAACAGGAAGGGTCCCAATAACAATTTGCTGCAGCCAAAGATCTCTGAAGTTTTCATCATCAGAAATAAAAAGTACTTTTCCAAAGGGAAATAACTTCAGATGGAGAAGAGGAAAGGGCACTTTATTTCCTTTCAGAGGTCAACAGGGGATTGACAAAGTCTCTGAGACAAGAGAGCAATGCCACTAGTAGCTCTTTCATGAATATGCAGTTAAAATTGAATCAGAATGGATTCAATGTTGAACAATTTTAATGAAGCAAGTGTCAAACAAGCACATCAACTTCTTAAAAACAACAGAAGTCCAAAGTTTAATTACAAAACATTGTACAGAAAACTTGGCATCTCAACAATTCCAAACACATTAATCCAGCAAATGGATTTTGTTTTCAGACATCTCAACATTTCTCTGACAACAGCATTTTATCCTGTTCTTCTCCTTGACATCCACCTCATTTTTTACTTTTTCTTTTTTTAATCAGTCAACACTGAAACATGTAAACTGAAGTGACACTCAGAAAACGCTGGCAAGACAGAATCCATTTTTATAGGGTTAATCAAAGTAAATAAGCTTCTTAATGAGACAAAACATCATTTGTCACATCACTGGTGAGCAAGAACTTTTCTCCAGATGCTTTAAGATGGGCACATCACCTCCCCTCCTTCCTCATGGGGAAAAAACCAAGAGATTTGTCAGCCCCCAGCTAATAATATCACCTTATATTTCCCATCCCATAACACTTGCATGCTGCTCAGCAGAATGATGCATTAGCAGTATGTCACAGATTTATGTAAGCAGGGGCAGCCTATAGCCATCCATACCTCTTCTGTCACAGCCTGGAATTGCATCCTGCTAATGTATTACACAGCAACTGCTGGAGTCTCTGTGGGATACAACTCCAGGAATTAGTAAGATGCCACAGAATAAACTTCAGGCTTTTGTAACTCCACTTTTGGCTGCACAGTGCATTTTGGCCACGTCCATAAAAGTCAAATATCACCAGCTGTAAAAGAAATACCAAGATACACATAGGAGAGGAAAGTATCCATGCTTTTTTCTGGAGACATTAAACTATTTTGCCCCTTGCAAAATATTTGTTCCAGAATCCACTAAAAAAGTCCATGCCAATCTCAGCTGGTCTCATCCATGCTAAAGAAAGTGGAGGTGAAGGCAGAAAATTGAGGTTCCCTTTTGTGAAGTCTTGAAAATGAGACCAAAGAGAAAGGAGTTTCCTCCCTGAAGGAAGACTTGGCTTTGCATGGCAACACTTGCTGCTTGGCTGCAGCAATGAGCCCACCCAGTACCTTGAGATCTGACATAGAAGGTGTTGATCTGGAGGTGGCTTCAAGTGTGAGGTCCACGTGGACAGAGTGGGACAAGAATAAAGTACATTTCAGTCTTCACACACATTACAGATACATCCAAGTGATGCTGAGTGCAGTGCACTCCAGCAATGGCAGCAACCTCCAGTTCCTAACAGGGAAACCTTGAAGGATTCAAGGAGATTGCCACGGGGCAGAAAAAAAGCTTTTCAACCTCTACCAGAAAGCCCAGAGGTGCCCAACAAGTGCTCCAAGTCTGAATTAGCAACTGGACAGGAACCAAAGGGCAGCAAATGATTTGCATAAGTGAGTGGAGGCAGTAGGTGCCTTCCTCTTTGAGAGGAGGTGCAGTGTAGCTCAGCAAGATGACAGACACCAGCATGCAGAGTTCTACTTGAGGTAAGTGAAAGGCCATTGAGGTGGCACTGGAACATAATCTGCTGAATGCTCCAGGCTCCACAGGCCACCCTCCAGCTGTACAAAAGGTGAAAGCACTTACTGCTGTAATGCAGAATTCCGTGGGCTGCTGTGGTCCTAGCTGCTTAAATAGCCTTCTCTGCTCTAATAATTCATGCAAAAATACATGTGCTGCTTCCAGGCACACTGCTTCCCAGCATGATGATTTCAGGAGGGTAGGAAAAACAACTGCAATCCCCCTGTCCATTTCTCTTCTTATAGAATGCCCCTCTCCCCATGAGTTTGTTCTCTCAAAACAAGGCTGTAACACTAAATTAGACTGAGCAATGTCTCAGAGAAAGGACAAGCTTTGTGGTTTTAGTCTAAAATGGAGATTCTTATTTTCCCTGCTGAGAAGAACTAACATTTCACTCTCCATCTTCATTACCACTGACCTTTGCAGTAGTAAAATGCACCACCAAACATATCCAAGAGATAACAGGAGACCTTCACAGCAGAGCAGGATGCTGTGTGCAAGAGAGGTGCTTGAAGGGAGGAGGCAGAGGGGAAATAGAGTAGAATTAAGTCACAAAGCATCAACCACAGCCAGGCTCTAGCAGGGAGCAAACTCACACTGGAGAGCTTGCAGGCTAACAAAACAAAACAAAGAAAAAAAAAGCCCAAACAGGATTTCTGCTTAAGAGAAGCTTGTGTGAACACACAGCTGGACAAGACAGTGCACCAAGGAAGACTGTCTGCTGCACCAGAGGACACAAGCACTGCCACCCATTGCTGCAAGTAGCAGCCAGCAAGATCAACAGAAGAAAACTAGAGTGGAAGGAGGCAATCCCACAACATGGAACCAAACCAGAAGACATCAGAAGACAAGAGGCAATATAACACAGCAAGGTTATTACTACAACACCGAGGCCAACTTCATTTCACCAACTGGGAGATTTCATCTCCATAGTCAGCCAGTCCACAGAACATCCACACCCTCACACCCAGCAAAACCCCCCAGAAACTGAAGATTGCACAGAAGTTGCATGCTCTTAAATGTTTACACAGAGGACAGCTCCAGATGCTTAGTGGGTGGTGTCTGTGGCTTCTCCAGACCTTTGAATGCATTGATCTGTTTGTCTCACTGGCAGAGCACAACCAGGACAGACCTGCAGCTCTGCCTCCCACCCTTAGGCTTTCCCTCATGGCTTCTTATTCCACACTGGCCAAAAAAAACCCAAAAACCAAATAACATTTGTAAAGCATCCCTGGGCCACGAGACCTGCAGATGAAACAGAAAAACAAGCATTAGAAGATGATAATCTGCCAGGGTTAAACAGGCACAGTGACTTCATTTGCAGGATGATTTATCCAAAAACACAGTATGAAGAAGTGTAATAAAGCAGCCTGTAGACACAGAGCTACTACTGAATTCCTGTTTCCACCCAAACAATCTAGTGCTGAGTAGCAAAACTTCCTCTTCTCCCCAACTGCTGTTTGCATGAAGGACTTCTCTTGATCATGCAGTAGAGAAAAACACAATAACATTCACTACTGTAATCAACTACTAAATACAATTTCCTAAGCCACTGAAAACCACTTCAGTTCTGTGAAGTACAGTGGTTTGAGTACCATAATAAATAGGTTTTGCTATGAAATTGAATTGTAATGTGTCTCAACCTCAAGCAGACCACTTGGCTGATAGAGAGGACATTTAGGAGAATTCATGTGCTTCACATGCACGTTACCAAAGGGACAATGTTGGTGACAGTTTGCTGTTATCAGATGCCAGCTGAACCCTTCTATCCAAAGCTTCCCTGTTTTCTAGGTAAGTTCTGCTTGATTCTTGTTTTGTGCTCCATAAACTCAGCCTCTGCCTGAGATTTTGTCACAAAATAGAAAATTGCCAAGTGAACAGTATAATGAACAGCTACAAATTACTTGATCCTTATATCCAGTTACATGCATGCCTTTCTATAATTAAACTAGGTGAATATTAATCACTAGGTGATTAATTAATCACATTTTTTAATTGCCTTACACTGCTGAAAAGAGAGAAAGTATTGGTGGGAGGGGGAAGAAGGGAATGGAGTCCTATTTTTCAACTACAAAGGGGAAGAATTTTACAGCAAGAATTATTTCCCAAACAGATTACAGCTGAATCCAACTTATCCATGAAAAAAACTATTTGCATTTTCAGGAACATAGAAATTGTCCATCATTTAGGAAACATGAATCCACCTGACACGAGAAGGAAAATCTAGATTTTGTATCCTTTTTCTGGCAAGGTGCTTAAAGGACAGAGATCTGTTTTGAGGCCTGGCACACCCTTCTACTGACTGAGTGCTGAGAAACTGCTCTCCCTCTTATGCATTCTGTAAAACCTCCCCCCATCCCCCAACTCTCTTGCTAAGCTTGAGTGCTAATTGAAAACAGTATACAAAAAACAAGGAGGTTTGATGAGCTACTGAAAAACCCCAGACCTGGATCAACAAGCTGTTCCCTTCATAAATAGCAGCAGTAAAGGCACTTCTTTATTCTGCTGGGAGCTCAGTCATCTCTTAGAACTCCAGCCCGTTCCATCTGGCTACCCTCTGGAAGGACAATGATCTTTGAGCTGAAGCCACTCTATAATGGGGAACATGTAATTAACTGTTCTACACAGGATCACTACAGGTCAGGATCAGAAGGGATGAAAAGCCCCATCTTTTTATTTGCAGATGGCACAAGGCAGCTTTATTTGCATTTCTAAACACTATTCAAGACATGTACAGTAGTTCTCTCCATAATAAATGCCTAAAGAACATAGGTATGTGCAGAGAGAAAGCAGGAGCAGGCAAACTCCTGATGGCTGGGTGCACCATGGGGGTGGGAAATGCAAAGCAGCAAGGCTGGTGTGGCTTTGCTTATTTGCTTTCCTACCCAGTTCTCTCTCAGAGTTTTCTAAGCTGTTAAACAGAAGCAGAAATACAGATCATGAGCTCAGGAATATGTATGCAGAAGACACATGATCATTAGTCTAGCAAATCTAAGCATAGCCCTGAACCACACATCAGTGCTTCATTTACATGTTAACCTCCATAACCAGAAGAGCTTGACTACAGGTGCTTACAGAGCAGGGAGCTGGAGGGTGTTTTCAGTTTAGAACAGAGTTGAGTTCACCTGTAACCTTTTGGAACAAAATTTGAGTGACCATCAGAATTTTTCCAATTCACTCAAGAAAGGAACTTTCTTCTAGTCACCTTGTTACTGAAATGTATGTAGTTTTTTTACACCATTCCATCAGTATTCTTATTCACCTCACACAAGCACAAAGAATAACAGGACTAACAGCTGTTGATGTCATTATCTCAGAGCTAAAGGGAATTTCAGAGCCCTTGAATGCTGCTGGATATTTTTAACCCCATTAGACATTCATTAAGCCAATCTGCTCCTGTGGCTTTGAGGACAAAAAAGTTCTGATTGTCCAATCACAGAATAACATAATGTCAGGGGTTGGAAGTGGCCTCTAAAGAGCATCGAGCTCACCCCCCCCTGCCAGAACAGGATCACCCAGGAACAGATCCAGGTGGGTTTTGAATGTCTCCAGAGAGGGAGACTCCACAACCCCCCTGGGCAGCCTGGGCCAGGCTCCGTCACCCTCACTGTGAAAAAATTCCTCCTCATGTTCACATGAAACTTCTTCCACCCATTGCCCCTTGTCCTGTCATTGGGCATCACCAAGCAAAGCCTGGCTCCATCTTCCTGGCACTCACCATTTATATATTGATAAACATTGATGAGGTCCCCCCTCAGTCTCCAAGCTAAAAAGCCCCAGCTCCCTCAGTCTTTCCTCATAAGAGAGATGCTCTACTCCATCCTCATGGCTCTGTACTGGACTCTCTCAAGAAATTCCATGTCCCTCTTGAACTGGGGGCCCAGAACTGGACACAACACCCCAGATGCAGCCTCACCAGGGCAGAGTAGAGGGGCAGGAGAACCTCTCTCCACCTCCCAGCCACACCCCTTTTAATCCACCTTTTCCCCTTCCAACAGGTCAGCCCCCAGGCTACCCTGATAGCTGGGGGTGTTCTTTCCCAGGTGAACACAGCCATCAGCACAAGCACCAGGGTGACAGCAAGGGGCAGAGGCAGGTGACAGGCAGCAGCACTCACCCAGCCCCTAGCGCTCCAGCCTGTTGACCACGTCGCGGACGGTGGCGATGAGGTTCTCGTTCTCCTGGGGGTTTGCCAGGATAACACTGTGCAGCCTGTTCATGTAGGAATCAATGGTTTCCATCGTGGGTGTTTCCCCACTCCCTGCAGGGAACACAGCAAAGTGAGCTACAGGAGAGTTGTGCAATTGGTGATTTTGCAAAGCACCACCTCTCGGGACAGGTTGGGTCCTCCTAACTCCACAGAGCAGCTCCAATGGGATCAGGATGAATGCAGAATGGTTTTGTTTGAGTAGGGTCTCGGAGCTGATAAACTCTCTCAGCTGGGCATTCATAGTATCTAAGTGGATTCCCTGGCTCTGACAATACAGCCACAGCCTTTTGTTTAATCAAGGAACACACAGGTTCTGTCTCTTCTATTTAGCAACATCTTGACAGAACAAGTGAAGGGAAGCAGGAACTGAATGTGTCTCACTATTCAGGAAGAGTAACAGTAGGAAGAGAAAAAAAGCCACATTGAAATAAAGCACTGACATTAAACCTTCCACTATCACAGAATCCTAGCAATGTCTGGGTTGAAAGGGATCTCTAGAGGTCATCTAACCCAACCTTGTGCTGAGAGCAGGGACATCTGCAACTAGAGCAGGGTGCTCAGAGCCTCCTCCAGCCCCTCCTGGAATGTCTCCAGGGACGGGGCCTCAACCACCTCCCTGGGCAACCTGTGCCCGTGTCCACCACTCTAGTGGGAAAGAGCTTCTTCCTTTTCTCATCAACATCCACTCCTTTCTCATTTCAGACCATTGCCCTTTGGCCTTTCACTCCAGGCCCTTGTAAACAACCCCTCTCCAGTCTTTTCATCAACTCCCTTCAGGCACTGGAAGGTGCTGTAAGGTCTCCCTGGAGCCTTCTCCAGGCTAAACACTCCCAGCTCCCTCAGCCTGTCCTGGGAGCAGAGCTGTTCCAGCACCCTGAGCATCTCTGTGGCCTCCTCTGGCCCCGCTCCATCAGCTTCACATCCCTCCTGTGCTGAGGGCTCCAAGGGAGCTCTGCCCAGTGCAGAGCAGCAGAATCCCCTCTCTCCATCTGCTGCCCACACTGCTCCTGATGCAGGCCAGGATGGACTGGCTGCTGGGCCCCTCTCTCTGAGCCTTACCTGGCAGGGGGACTGCAGCAAAGCTGGTGGTGAGCGCCTGGCGCAGGGTCTCCAGGTGCTGCTGCAGCACCGTGTTGCGGCTCCGCTCCTGGATCACATCCACCTCCAGCTTCTCCACAGCAGTCCTCATGCTCTCCACGTGTTTCTGCAGAGCAGCATTCCTCTCCTCAAACTCCATGTTGGATTTCCTCAGCTGCCTCAGCTCAGCTTCACGGGCTGGGAACAGCAAACCATTCCCCAAGACAATTAGCCTAGAGAATTCCATCTGGGACCGCTCAGCAGTGAAGCAGAGTCCTGAGGACTCAGCTGGTCCTGGTGCAGTTGTGGGTTAGAGATGACAAAGCATCACAGCATGGAGTGCTGATACAGTAGGACTTACATGGAATGAATTTCTGGAGAGACAGATTGGAAGGCATTCAGACATCAGAATGGAAGTGAATATGGGAATTGATGAGGAAGGAAGACTGCAGGAGCCATTGAAACCCCTCCATGGGACACAGCAACACTGGTAAAAGGCCTGCAGGCAAGATCCCTCATGGCTCAGAAACCTGAACTTACCTTTACTGTGATTCAGGAACTCTTCTGTGAAGATTGGAATATCAAAAACAGATCTCTCCTTTGTATCTGCTTCTTTCTACAAAAGAAAGAATAATATGTGGTTAAATACTGCTCATTTTCAGGAAATCATGAAGCTATTTTGATCAAGAAAATACCTTCCAACATATTAAAATACCCCCTTTCACCCTACTGACATTATACATCAGCAGCATTCCATTTTAAACATACCTGAATTAATTTATATTTTCCACTGGAAAGCATTCCACCATCACCCAACTGACACATTCTATACAGGAATATCAACAAACAGGAGACAAAGCAAGCAAAATGCACAGTAAGTTTCATGGTCCTTTGTCTTTCACCACCAAAGCAAAAAAGAAAAAAGCCAGGAAAAATACTAAAAGAAAACAAAAAAGGCAACTTTTGCATGGTGTATCAGTTCCACATGTTTGTTTCTAACTGGAAGAGGTGTGTATTTTATCTCCAGGAGGCTGCACAATGCTCAAGCCACATCTTTTTTGAAACTTCTAGATAGATGCTGCCACTACTGAAAAGAAAATGTATAAACATGATTGGTAAGTCTGTGGGGAAAACTTGTTTACAGAGTATGTAGTATCTTGAGAGGAGAAAGGTGACTCTGGACAGGCACATTTTGCTGTTAGAAAGCTGATGTTCACCCTGGTTCTGGCAGCTCTGCCTTGATGAGGGTTTCAAGGAACTGACTCTGCACACTGCAAAACTCAACACTGCAGGTTTTTGTTCCATTTTAAGACACAAGAGAAGTTTGTCACATTCAGATCAAGCTGACAGTCAAGGGTTTCCTGGCAACTTTCAGAACTGGTCACCTAATTGCTGATGAACTTGGTGAATTCAACTATGTGAACTCGAGCCTATTAAAAATCTAAGAATATTTCAGCTGCAGAAGACTTGACACCAATTTATGGTTTGTGACTATAATAGGCTTTCAAGAAAAAAATTCAGAGTGTTTTGTAACTGTAAAAAAAAAAGAAAAATCTTAATTTGACTCAAAAAACTACCATGATACACTTGAGACAGTATTTCTGCATGTCAAAATCAACAGGAATTAACACTTGCTTTAAAGCCTGCACTGCTGTTGACAAAGCCAATGCAAATGTGGTTTGACAGATTACAGCAACTACAATGAACCTGTTACTTAACACAGAAACAAAGCTAAGCATGAGAGAATGTCTGTGGAGAACAAAAAAGCTTTTCAAGCCCCTCAGACACCATGGTTGAGAATGTACAATGAACTCATCCTCCAAAATTATGTAGTGTCAAACTTGATTTGGTGTCCTGCAGAAAACCTAAATGTTTAACAGCTGATAAGGGGATTCTGGCACCTGAGCTCAGAGGATCATGTTGGTGTCAGCCACATAAAGGGGCTAGATAGGGTGAGCTGAATGACACCTGGCAATCAATCAACATAGACAAGACTAGATGGAATTTCAGGTACTCTCTCTACCCCGAGACAACTGTCAATTGATTGTTTTAGAAGTAAAAAATAAGCTGAGTTTTATTGTCTGGTAGAATTACAGCTGGGAAGCTCTGTATTTGCTGAGAACTCAAAAATCCAAAGAGAACCAAAATTGTTTCTATCATTCACCTTAAATAAAATTGAGGTACCTCCTGTGTCAACAAATTCTTGTCTGGTTATTAAAACAAAGGTTCTGGAACAGATAGGATGGAATTTATCTTAGAGACATTGGGAAGCTCATAAAGAGAAAGCTGAGATCCTGGGGAGGGTGGGGTTAAGCTCATTCCTTGTAGGGTCAGCTGCAGACAGTGTAAGAAACACATACAATAAATATATTCCTTCATAAAAAAAAGAGTTCTGAGAGCAGAAGGTTTTCTTCTAGCAGTGCCAGTGCAGGGCACAATCACTTTCTCCTGCTGGCCACACCATTTCTGGAACAGGCCAGGGTGTTGGTGGCCTTCTGGGCCACCTGGGCACACTGCTGCCTCACGTTCAGCTGGCTGTAAACCAACACTCCCAGGTCCTTTTCTGCTTGCCTCATCTCCCTGGTGGGTGTAGCAGAGTTGGAAGTTTTGGCAGTAAGATGTGGGACTGACTAGAGAAGACAGACCTACCCTGAATCAAAGAGCTTGAGGAACAAAGAACTGAACTGTGGAGAACAACTAACAGTGGCTGTGCTGGTGACAACTGGTAGTTGCAGTGTATATTGCTTCATGCCACGTGGATGAAACCAGGATCTGGGGGATGAAAAGTCTTCTTTTTCATGCCTTCCATGCTTCCAGGAAACTATCCTAGCCTACTATGCTGCTAGTTAACTATGTAATTGCTGATAAAGCTTCAAAGCCCCTCAGGGTATGAAGGGCTGCTTCTCAACTGTGTTTGTGACCTGACATTTCAGCAACCACAGATGAGTTAGAAGCAGCAGAGGTATGAAAATGCAGTTTGTCACCTGGGTAATTTAAAGTTTACATCAACATCACAGTCAACCCAGGACTTGAAGCCTCCAGTAGTCTGGTTTTGTACAATTAAGGACAGACAGACTCAGCAACTACAGAACCCAAACTCCTGGGGACCAGGCTAAAGATGACTCTTGCTGCAATTGCTCCTTTTAAGGGTTAAAAAAAAAGGCACATCAAAAACATGTTACCAAGGCATTTTACTGCAAGTGAAACTTCATCTCCTTGAAGTAGAGAAGACCAGAAGTTGCCTCATACTTGCCATGTCACTATTGTAATGAACACATTAAAAGCAACTTGATGGCTTTCCCAAGGCAAAAACCCTCAACAAAGAAAAACAGATCTTTCAGAGAGGCCTATTGCTTGTGGAGAAGAGGCTGCTATAAACAAGATTTTTCATGGCTTTTTCTTTGCAATATATCAGTTAATGATGAAAGCAGCTCTGTGGCCCTAGGTAATACAACTGGAGAAAGTTTCTGCACTTCAAATTGGGAGATACCAGAGTCAGCCAGGATGTACCATTTGTGATATGCCACTACTAAAGCATTAACATCCTTCTCCTCAGACATTATTACTCTTTCCCAATATTTACACATGCATGGGGAGGGGGAACAGGAAGAAGTTTAAGCCAGAGATGTCCCAAAGATCACTCATTTTCTTCTCACAAATACTCTTGTTGCTGCAGAGCATCAGTACCTCAAACCAGCAACCTAAAGGTCTCAGCTTGGAAGGCTTATCTTGGTCTCAGGCTGTTACTAAGTTGTACCTTGAAGTTTATTTACCAAATGATAATTAAAATGCACTGCTCTTCAAAATTTCAAGGCAAAAATTTTGCAAGTTGAGCTTCTAACACATGAGATACTTAAAGACCCAATGAAATTGAGTCAATACTGACTTGTACCCATTGATTTCTTGAGTATTTTAAAACAGTTTTCTGTTTTAAGTATATTCTGCACTCCCACTTTATCTTAGATAATTCATACCTGGGCATAGGAGTACTCAGTTGTTTCTGATCAAAAACTGCCCTGGAAGAGGAAGAACTCAGTCTAAACCTCTGATTAGGGTCTTCAACTGCCATAAATTGTTGTTTACTGACTTCACTGGATACTTTCTTGGTCTGCAAATGTACCCAGTGATGTAAGGCTGGAATGAAGAGGCTTACCTCATGATCATGGGCTGGCTGTCTTGCTCCATCTGAAAAGAACAAACAAGAAATCTCCCCTTAAATGCAAGATTTGAGAAACAAAGAACCAAATTAGTTACCTCACAGTTACAAAAAGAAAGCTTGTGCAGCCTCCCTAACAAGTCACATAGAAGCCATGTGCAACTTGGCTGCTTTTAATGCTCTTCCACACAAGATACAGTTAAACTCATGTAAATCTAATCACCACACACCCAGCTGATGCAAATGGCACAGAAAACACATTCACTTTTCAGCAAGCCTTGACATCAAAGGCTTTCAATGACTGTCATGCTACATGAGTGGCTGGGAACCTTCTCTTGTTCTAGCCTGGCATGTCCTGTGGTCCCAACTCAGTACCTTGTCTGTGTGATTTGCCTTTCTGTCTGTCCTGGGCTTTCCTGCTGAAGACTTTGTAGGCCTCAGTCTTCTGATACTGCTCCAGCTCCCTCATGTACCTCTCCTTATCCCGATCTGCTTCATCCAGGTACCGCTGAAACAGAAAAGCCCAAGAGTTTCAGGGACTTGCCTCCCCTTCAGGAGGAAGAGAAGCAAAACAACTTTGTCAGGTGAAGTGCTGCTCCATTTCCCAGGAAAGGAGTGAAGAAACAATGAGAATGGCTGTGAGCTGCAGAGACAGATGTCTGGATAAAATCAGTGTATTCTAGTGGCCTGTTTGCTTTTTTTTTTGATTTAAAAATTCAAATCACTGTTCTGTTAACACTTTGTTAGGCCCAGAAGTCACCTGCTACTAAGCTGAATATTACCTACACATTGTAGGCCAACTGCATAAGAACTGCCTTTCTGTGGCCAGGATTAAATGCTGCCAAACAAGAACACCTTTCATGGGTCATGGTTTAAGGTTCAGATCTGGAGTGGGGTTCCAATGCATACTCATTTTCATGCCCCACAGACAAAAAGCATTCCATTCCAACCACACACTTGGCCTGTCTGAGAGGAGGACAAAATATCATGGCTATGGGAAAAGAATAGCATGAAAATAAGAGAGACCAGGTTATATCAATTTCAGTTATCTGCATTTGGAATAAAAGAAAGTGTTTTCTTTCTAGCCTGAAGACATTTCACACATCTGCATAACAGGATGGGCTTAACTGGAGAATTCTTTAGGGGAACTGATGAACTGGAAACCATTTAAGGAGTGGTCACAACACTCACTAATGAGATCCTTTTCAGCAAAAAGTTGCCTTCCTAATTTTTTCCTCTGATGAGGTTAAAATTCAAGGGAAGTAAGTATTAAATCAGAGTGAACCTTAGTCACCTGAGATTTTCATTAAGTCATCACAACAATACACACAAGAGTTATAAATTCCATGCATTTGTAACACTGCTTTGACCCTGCTGAGGACACACTCTGGATGGTGATGCTGGGTTTGCATTGCCTTTGGATATTGTATTTCTCTATAAGATCCTCATTCTTTTCCACCTCCAGCAATGTGCTGCTGAAATGACTCCAGTAATTGAGTTTTCACTGTTTAAAACAACACAAATTTTTGCTCCTTGTGTTCCAGATGGATTGTTTTACATCAGGAAGGATGAGTTCTGCTGCACTATACCTGTTCAGTAGTTGTTCTATGTTTTCCAGTGCAGACCTGTACATCTTGTTAGGTATCACCCCACAGAGGGGAGTAACAAGAACACAGATGATTAGGGCATTTGCTTTATGACTTCCTGGTGGTCTTTTTCTCAGGGAGATTGACAATTTGTTTCAGTCCAGCAACAGTTTGTTTCAGTTCTGACCTGTCCTTACACTCTCCAAGTCCAAAGGGAAGTAGCAAGACTACCAGGCTGTAACAGGGGTGAGGTTTTTTCCCCTTCTCCTGTTAACATCAGCTAGTTCATTAATTACTGGAGATGAGCCACCACTCAAAAAAAGACAGATTCCCTCAATTTAGAAAGCAGCACATAGTACAGAGATTTGACCTCAGTCCCCTTTTTCCTAGGTTAAAAGCCTGTCCTGAACATGATAAGAATGTGTTAAGAGCAGTGAGTCGAGGGACAGAGTTTCCCCTCTCTCCCAGCAGATGACAACATCATTCTCACCACAGATGTGTTACCAGATCAACTGCTTTGCCTTGACACACATTTTCCATCATGGTTAAAACTCTAAACCACTAAAACCACTTTATCTCATCTCTGTACAACTTGTATTCTACAAGCTTAGTAAAAGTGACAAAGAATTCTTTTGCATCGCCCCATTTTTTCACCCAGTCATCATAAAAACTTTTCATTACAGATCTGTCCCTTTGAAAACTCAAATATCCTGATAAAATCACGATAGCATCAAGTTGCACTGTGATTTAGCTCCATTTTGCTGTAATCTCCCACCAGCAATCAGGAGGGGAATGGTAAGACACCCATTAGCATTAAGGGAGTCCACTCTAGAGGGAGTTAATGAACCAGACCCTGCCCCAGTTTCCATTCACATATCAGACAGTGCAGAAGGCCACAGTAGTCCCAATTAGAAGACATCACATTCTGAATAAATGGTGGAAAAAACCCACCTTTTCCTGAGTTAATGTGTGTAGAAGCTTGAATATCTAACTCACAGCCCTGTCCATCACTCAGATCTCAATTCTCTTCCTAGGGCTAGCAATGCCTAAAACACTGTCTGCAAGTTTATTCACATTAACCACCACTTCAGTAACCTGTCCTTTCAGGTCTGCTTGTCCTACTCTAAGACACCAGCTGTTTATATACATTGATGTGTCTGTAAAATAAATGGAACTGCAAGATCCTTCAGGCAGCTCTGAAATCCTGCCAGTTTTCTTGCCCACAGTGAATAAATGCCTGCCCTGTGGCTCTGGCCTTGGAAGCTGGTAGGTGTCAACTGTGTCTGAAGTGGATACAGCAGGGTTACATCCAGATGAATCACAAAGAGCAAACCTCTCCTGTTCTGAATGTATTCTTGCACTGTCTAGAGGATCCAGTTCTCAAGTGACACACAGATGAGATGACCTACCAGGGATCACGACTTGCCCCTTATTTTGTAGCCT
>VYZU01090525.1:5690-20298 GCA_013401355.1 Ceyx cyanopectus | reverse complement strand
TTTCCCCAGCAGCTGCCTAGGTTTGGTGAGATGCTCGGCCCTTTTGATCAGGAAATTTCACTTTTCAGTGTCTCTCCTTTACTTGGAAGCCTGTGACAACTCCTTCTTAACTCTTCCCAGGGGGAATCTGTACCTACCACGCAAGAATGGGCAACGTCCAGGTCTACGAGGCTGACCCGTGTGAGAGAGACAACTACTATGTCAACAGTGTGATTAGGAGAGCCCAGTACTTCAAGAGACACGGGTTCTAGCTCCTGAACCTGCCCCACCACCGAGCCTCTCCACTGCCTAGGCTAGCCCAGTAGTGATTGTAGTACCCAGAGCAGCTCCTCGGGTCTCCTGGAAGGGCTCAGGCTGGTGGCAACAGCATCTCCCTCACTCCAGCAAACCCCAGTTCCCCACTGGCCAATGGGTGAGCTGAGCACTGCCTTCCAGGGGACCCACAGGGATGAGATACCACGAGCAGGGCAGGGACAGACCAGCAGTGGCTGTCAGCTGAGGAAGGTGCCTCTTCCCATGTAAAGCTAAACCCGGGGCTGTTGGTGGATCACCCAGGCAGAGATTTCCATCAGGACCAGGGGGGCTCTTCCCATCTCCTCCTTCTTCCCTCTTCCTGGCCAGACTGTGCCAGAAGGGATTTCTCTCCTAGTTTTTGGTCTCTGCACTAGCTGGGTGTTCCTGTGGCCAGCTTTGCTGGGAATGATGCTAAACATGCTTCTGTCAGTCTCCCAAGCCCTGGAGCTCATGGCCGTGGTGGGGCTGAAGACTTCTTCATGGGGAAAAGCAGTTTCACACAATCTAAATCCTCTCCCTGAGAACTGTAAGTGCCACAGAAGGCATGAAAAGCACCTTTCCCTTAGAAAGCAGCCCCAGAGGTACCCACCCCAGGAGCTGTATCACAACCACACTGTTGGGAAAATAACCCAACCTTTCCTGCTTTAGCTTTGGCACCTTTGTGCTGGGTGTTCTCCAAGTATAAAAACGTTTCAGTGTCTGTCCCTCTGCCAGGAATCCAACCTTCTCCTTAGGAGTGAATTAGCTCTGGGTTTGTAAGTTTGCAAGTTCTCTTTGAAACTGTTCAATGTGGATGGGTTTGGGTGCAAATTTAGGTTTACTGAGCATAATACTGAGAATAAGAGAGAAAATAAAAATAAATCCTGAATCCAAGTCTTCTTTATTTATTTTTTTTCCATGGGGTCTATCAGGCAGCAACCTGCAACTTGAGTGAATAACCCAATTTTGTACTGTTGGAACAGCTCTAAAACTCCATTTGAGAACAAGGAGAGGAGGAGGATGCTGCAGACTGGGTGAGAAGAGCTGGGTGGGGAACCAGCCCAAGTTAGGTGATCCTGCTCTGGCAGGGGGGTTGGTCTCGATGATCTTCTAGGTCCCTTCCAACCCCTGACATTCTCTGTTTCTCTGATTCTAGGTGGAGCTCTTTTCAGGCCATGCTCCTCCTTGTCTTGCCAGCCACTCACCTGCTTACTGTGGCAGAAGGACTGTGCATAATTAACTTACTGCAAAGTCATTTTATCATCTCTGGAGGCCAGAGGGAGCACTAGGACATTCTAATGCCACTGATGTTATTCTTTTCTCTTTTTTTTTTTTTTTTAAGGCTACAGTTAAGTGTTGAGCAACTGCAGGGATTCAACTATATATTATTTCTATATTATTTAGTCAGTGAATTGTGCACTATATTAAGATCACTTCAGTAAAATCATTACTTTGTAATACAAACTTTTGAAACACATCACGTGGTTTGATGCAGAGGTTGAAGTCTTTGGTGCATTGTGTTATATAAACCAAAAAAAAAGACACCAAAAGAAAGAAATATTGCTCAGGTCCCAGTGTTTCACGTTGAGGTAGCAATACCCAAGAACCTGCAGACCTGCCTGCTGCCTTGTGCAGCTTTGCCATGTAGGATTATTTGTTTTTTTAAGCCAATTATTAAATCCTGGTTACGGGAATTCTGGGTGTTGTTGCAAATATTGGTTTAGGGTACCAGCACTTTGTAGTCAATAAGGAAAGTTTCTTCTGCAGAAAAGGAGTTGCAACTTAATTGCTTGATAAATTAGCAGAAAGGAGCAAATAATTGTGGAAAGTTTAACGCTGGCACGCTGCCTTCAGATCTGAGTAAATGCTTTCCTGACAAACAGCAAGTGCAAATTGCTTTGCCCCTCCTATCTTATCTTGGTCACCTGTGCCCATGGCACTGGAAGTTGCTTGCTGGTGTGCACAAGGCTGCTGTGGTTGCACTCTTGGTCACCTTTTTGACCCGTGCTCTATTAAAAAGGCATCTTGCAAAGCAAATGATCTACTACCAATTCACATCTCAGAAAAAGCAGCAGCACGGGTTTATTGGGTCTGGCTGAACTGCAGTTAATTTCCCTCACAGGAGCCCTCCCAGTGCTGTGCTTTGCACTGGTATCTAGAAAGGTGCTGGGAACACCCCAGTTTTGGCTGCTGCTGAGCAGGGCTCACCCAGCAGCAAGGCTTTCTCTCCAAATTTTCCCTAATAAACCTTTTATTTTCCTTTGCTTTTGCTTTACTAAACTGCCTTTATCTTGACACACGAGGCTTTTTCCATTTTATTTTCTCCCCTATATGTCCTGCTCAGTGGACAATTGGTGTCCAGCTCACCACAACAAGAAAAAAGCCAAATCAGAGAGGAAAGAAAGGTCTGGGGGAATCACAGAGAGGACAGCTGGGGAAGATAGCAGGACACAGGATTGAATGGTTGCTTTGCAAACACCTGAGGAACAACAAAGCAGCAAGAAACAGGAGGCTTCTGGCAGCTTGACTTGGCAGGGAAAAAAAACCACCTTGGACCAACCAAGTCCTCATCTCACTGGCTAGATGGCCAAGAGAGAAGCTGTGCTCGTGCCATATCATAACCTTGATAAAGCTCTCAGCAGCAACTTGAAGTGCCCTAATATGTGAAGGGCTTTAAGATAAATAATAGTAAAAAAAAAAAGCTGACTGGTTATCAGCATCTTGTGGACAAACTGGTGAGGCACTTCAAGCTGAGCCACTCCAGTCTTGTCGTCCTACAGCAGCTTCTCTCAAGTTTATGGCTGGAAAATGAATGGTGGACAAGAGCTATCAAGCCACGGGTGGTGGTTGAGCTGAGAGGGATCACGAGTGCTTCTGCTAATGGTTAAACACTGGGAAAACCTGACAGGAATAAAAGTACTGAAAGAAAGCAAACGTGGGTACAAAGCACTTGAGGAGCTCAAGCAGGGGTGTAAACAAGGATGGAGGGGGTTGAGTGACCACCCCACAGAAAGGGCTGAAGGGTCCAGTGGGAACCAAAGGAGTTGATGGCAAGGGAGGAGAAAAAGCAGAGTGGGAAAATCCCATCTGGGGAGTTAATCTTTATCATAACAGTGCTCATGAAGTAGTAGCTCTATGTCATGCTGCTGAGGAGGGGGGGAAATGCAGTGGGTGCTGGTTGGGAACCTTACCAAGCTATAACATCTCTGCATCAGAATTATCCGTCAGCAAAATGAAAAGACAACAAACTACAGAAAGGGAAGAAAAATCTTCTCTATTTGTCCTATGATTTGGCTTTATAAACAATGCCATATTGGAAAATTGTCCTGGTTTGAGCAAGAACAGTTGGTACCAGGGCTGGGGTGCAGCCTGAGGCCACTGCTGGGGCTTGTGTCCCATGCTGGGGGGAGCAGAAAGTCCAAGGGGGCACCTGCAGGGAGGGGACAGGACAGGGGACCCCAGACTGAGCAGCCAGGGACCCCAAACCCTGGATGGCACAGGCAGTGTGAAGCTGAAGGGGCAGGAGGGGATGGTCTCTCTGTGCCCACTTTGCCAGCTTTGCTTAGTTTGGCTCAGGTCCTCTGCTGAGTTACTCATATACCTGGAGGACTCTGCCCCTTCTGCCTCCAATCCTGATGGGTGTGTGCTTGAATCCAACTCCTGGCCACAGCTCCCAACTGCTGCTGGGCCCAGGCTGGGACTCTCCCAGTGCCTGCTCCACAGCACCAGTGGTGATGGTGACATCATTGCCATCAGGAGGGGTTTGATACTGGTTTTGTATGTATTCCATTTTTATTATTATTATTTTCATTTCCATTAAAGCTGTTCCAGTTCCTTTTCTAATGGCTGAGTCTCTCTCCCTTATTCCCTTCCTCTTCCCCTCTGGGATTAACAGAGAGTGGCTGTTACAGGTCTAAGGGGCTGCCCTGTCCCTAAGCCATGTCAGGAAATGTATTTAAATATGATTCTGTGGTGGCTTGACCTTGGCTGGACACCAAGTGCCCACCAAGCTGCTCTATCACTCCCACCCTGTCCCCTCAGCTGGACCAGGGGGAAGAAAATCAGATGAAACTCGTAGGTTAAAACAAAGGCAGTGTAATGAAAAGCAAAGCAAGGAAGGAAAAGAAAGCAAAGCTGGTAACTGGAGCAGTAGGAAGTGACCCCCAAAACCACGTCCTCACGGGTCAGAGCTGTAAAACACATGAGTGGGCAGATTGCTCTGATGACTGACTCTGAATGCTGGTGCTGGATCACTCTGAGCCACGTGTCCATGTCTGTCACTCCAAGAGATTCAGAAAACAAAGGGAAATGTCACCACAGAAATGCAGTGCTGAATAACTCTGTTTGTTCTGCTTCATTGCTCACTGAAAAAGAGGGCTGGGGTTTCCCAACCAGCAACTTGTTCCCACAGTGATGTTTTTCAGGTGGTTGCCTTGTGTATACTCAAGACCACAAACCAAAATACCCTCTTATGGGATTCTCTTCCCGATAAGAACATCTTCATGTTTTATCAGGCCAAAAAGGACAACACTGGTCCCCCTTTAAACTGGAGGTGTCAGATGAATATGAGAAATGCCATGTGAGTTATACTTGTGCTGGGTCATCCCTGAATTCTGCCTCCAGCAGCAGCAGGAGGAGATGCTGCCTGAGGAGGACACACGAGGACACACCTCTTTTTTCATAATATCTATGAAAAAAGAGATGCTGCCTGAGGAGGACACATGAGTTTGGCTGCTTTCTCTGGTCCATTTTCCTCCTATGCACCCAGCATCCTCAGCTGTTTAACAAGGGTGGCAGGAGACACACCAGTTCCTTGTGTCATGCTCTTGTCCACGTATCCATCCAGTAGCTCTGGGGACATGCTGCTGGCCTCCACATCCTCCCAAGTGGCAAAGCCATAGGCCATAGATTCCCTGATAATGCTGGTTTGAACCTTCAAAAAATCATTTTTGAAGACCCACATGTTACCCACTGGCCTTTATCTAGGCATAGATCCCATCTTTATCTAGGCATCCCCCCATCCCTGCCTCAGGCTGGGTAACCTCCCACAGCTTAAATGGTCTTTGGGAAGCTTATATCAGCCTGGGATATATCCCCTGAAGGCATAACTAGGATCACTCCTTCCTTACTAAGCTAATTAACAATGGAGAAGTGTTCAAGAGCATGAAAAAAACCCAACCCCACACACTGAGGATGCAGCTGACCTGAGACTCCTCTGTGCCTGCACCCTGTGACTGCCCCACTGCAGCCCTTGGCCCATCAGAAACTCTTCGTTGCCAAGAACTGGGGCAGTTTCTGGTGGCAGGTCAGGCAAGGAGAAAATTGGCCCCATTTCTGCCCTCCAGATCAGGTTTTGCTTTATGAATTCTCTTGTCTGTTCAGCCCCACCCCAGTCAACAGGGATCAAGGAGCTGACAAAGTTACAAGGGGGTTTGTGCTGTCACACTCAGGACAGAGGTGTAAAGAGTAGCTGGTACTGGATCTGATCCAGTGTCCTGTGCTCTGGATTCTGGCTAAACCAGAATTGCCTCTCCCATGTGACTGGGGGGGTCAATGAAGACCTGCCTATTGTTGTGGGGGGTGTGAAAATATATACAGATGCTTGTTACTTGTCACAGAGCCCAAACCAAGGCTCTGCTTGACACAAAGATGTGTGGAACACACTTCAGATCAAAGCATGTATTAAGCAATAGCAGCAGTTGAGTTAATTAGTAAAATATAACGAAGAATCAACTATGTTAAGCGAGACTCAATTGATGGTGAGGCTGGGCTTCATTTGTAGATGCCAAGAAGCAACATTCTGAGCAGGTTGTTTTGGGGCATCTCATTCCTCTGATGTCTGACTACCTGGGAGAATAAACTGCAGGGGCAGAGGAGAGCAGAGCAGCTGGGCAATCTGGCACTGTGGTCTCACCATGGGAGCACAGACCCCACGGGAGGAGTGAAATCACAAGGTCTGAGGGGATCCTTGGAGAAGAGAGGACATGGAGAGAGCCTCAGGCAGCGTGGTGACCTCAGCAAGTGGTTAATAACCCACCCAGTGTTATTTGCCTTAGGTTTATTTTTTGCCTTTGTTATTTCCCCGCTCCACTATTTGTTATCAGCTTCTCCTCTGTGAGATTTCTGAGTGGCAATGTTACAAGATCAATCCTCCTGAGCAAACATGCCAAGCTCACGAGGCACTCTTCCCAGCTGTTAAATGATGAAGGGAAAGCTGAGGGAGGAACCTGCTGCTCCTTTCATCCCAGCCGGCCTCACGCAGCTTGTGAAGATCATCACAGAATGGTGGGGCTTGGAAAGAACTTGTGGAGTTCATCGAGTCCAACCCCCCAGCCAGATGCTGTCACAAGTGGGACAAGCCCCCCCTATGCAGCCACACCATTGAAGGAAACAGGGCTTGCAAAGAAGGGCATCAGAAGAACAAGTCAGACCCACCACTGGTGAAGCTGTGCCCAATGAGCACTGCCAGGCTTTGCTCTCTGCCCCTTATGCACCTTTGAACACTCACTGCTGCCTCCAGATACTCCAACCATGTCCCCCCACCCACAGTGGGTGATGCTTTATCCCCCTGTGGCATGTAAGGTGGCAGAGGAAGGGTTGTGAGTGTGCAGAAGCTTGGCTGGGGATGGTGGGAGGGAGATGTCTCTTGGGCAAGGCAAAGAACTCGGTGGCTGGAGGCAAGGGGCTCCAAGACCCTCTGACTTGAGCAACTGCAGGCAAATAACCCCTGTCTAATGTCACACCAGTACCTTTTCTGGTCTGTCCCCAGGTGGCAAATGCAGTTTTGGTGTTTGACATTTGGATCATTTCTGTCCCTTTATTCACCATCAGTTGTATGGCAGAAAGGTCTTCACAGCAAAGAGAAATGTTGAGACAAAAGGGTTGTGTGAATCATTTTGGAGATGTGCTGGGCTTGTAAAAGTTATTATGAAACAAAAGTGCTGAAAGGATGAGGTGTTCTTCTTTTTTTCTTCCTGCTGACAAGTGCTGTCAGCAGAGCAGTGTCACAGGAGCACCTCCCAGGCTGGGGCAGAAGGGTCAGCAGCATGGACATGGCCAATCTCTCAGGAGGGTCATAGCCCAAGGGGTAAGGCTGCAAGCCCCTCTGTGCTGCATACCTGAGGGTCAGTCCCATCCCACCTTGCTTGAGCAGCAGAGATACAGCCCAGGATGCTGGGATGGGACTGGAGTTGGCTGGATGCTGAGCCTTTAGTCCAGCCCTTATCATGACTTCTTCCAGGAATAAGGTGTGAAAAAAGCTGTAGGTGGAGACACACCCGGAGAAAAACAAAGGTTTTTTTTCCCCCCTTTGGAAATCTGGGAAATGCCATGCCCAAGAACATACTTGCCACCATGCCAATGTTTATAGTGCACTAGGTTCTGTTTACATGAGAGGGGAAAAAAAAAAATAAATTGCTCCTAAGACTCACAAAACAACAGCCCCATAAATTTAATCACAGTCTCAGGTTACTCCAGCACGGAAGTAGCTTCCCCTATAAATTAAACTGACCCAAACCTCAGTCCTGTGCCAGAAGCTGAGCTGCAGACACGGTAGGTAAGACACCACCACTCAAGGTGGGACCTCTTCTCATTCCCTTCAGTGATGCCAAGGGCCCAAGGGCTGCAGCTTTCTCCTGTGTGAGATTTCTCTTTGAAGGATACTGAGATTTGTCCTGTAGTTCTGGATTTAGGTCACCTAAATTTCACTGGCTCTCTTCCATACGTGAGCCTATCTCCCTACACTCACTTGACTCTCTTTGTGCATTGCTTTGCCTACCCAACCAAGAGAAACACCCCACAGGCTCAGAGTTTGTTTCTTTGGCAAGTGGTGAGACATGTTCATATCCTCACAGGGTGCCAGTGCTGACTGGTTGGTCTCAGGCTGTTCCACGTGCTCAGGAGGAGCCCACCATGTACCCAGTGTTGATGCTGCTGGGCCTCGCTGCCCTCCTGGGTAAGTCTGGTGTCCCCAGGCACCCAGGGACATGTTTCCCAGATCTGGGGAGCAGAAGACCTCCTGAACCCCTCCCTCAAATCTCCTTTGCTGTTTATCAGAGGAGAGAGTGTCTGGGTGGAAGGATGGGTGGCACCCGAGGGGCGGGTGGGCGCAGGGCAGGGTCTCACCTCCTCTCCATGGCAAGGAGCAACAGAGGCAGCTCTGCACCCCCACAGCCCATCCTTTCTGGGGTGCAGCCTCTCTTTGGGCTTTACTTGCCATCACTGAATGTTTTTCCAGCTTGAGCCTTTCATGTCTCTTCTGCAGGTGCCTCCCAGGGCCGCACGGATTGCTACGGCAGAGTGAAAAACATCCAAACCACTGGGGCATCCTGCCAGACTGCAAAGCCAGAGGGTTTATCCTACTGTGGTGAGTCCCCCTCCTCAGCCAGCTTCTCCAGGGCACAATAAGTTCAAACCCTTCACATTTCCAAAGGGCTGAACACACACACACACACACTAGCTGCTGAGCATTGCTATAAGGGATCATCTCCCTCCTCCCAGAAGCGAGGCAAACAAAGCACTGTGGTAATTCCATCTGTATTAGAAGCAGAGAGTTGCTAAGCAAATATCTTCACTTTTTATTTCGATTGCAGAAGTCAGGGCTTCAGCAAAGATCGCTGAAAGGGACCTCAGAGCTATGGATCAGTATAAAACAATCATCAAGAGAGTTGGTGAAAAACTGTGCGTGGAGCCCGCCCTGATCGCTGGCATCATCTCCCGGGAATCTCATGCTGGCAAAGCTCTGAAGCATGGCTGGGGTGACCGTGGCAATGGATTTGGTTTAATGCAGGTATTTGCTGATCCTCCACTAAAAACTGGCAACGAAGCAGCGTGTCAATCAAATTAAACTCCTCCGTTCCAGCAGGGAAATGAGTTTTGTTGTTTTGCTGTTTCTAGGTGGACAAAAACTACCATAAACCTCAGGGAGCGTGGAACAGCGAAACTCATCTCATCCAGGGCACAAACATACTTATTGAAATGATAAAGGCCATACAGAAGAAGTTCCCACACTGGACAAAGGATCAACAGCTGAAAGGTAAGGTAGCAGGCCACAGGTTTTGTCCAGGAGAGGAGAAAAACTTGAGGATGAGAACACACTGGATTACATCCCATGTTCCTCAAAGCCCCTGTCACTCAGTTTCTCACTCCTCTTTTATTTCACTACTGGGAGACAAGCTTTGGCACTTCTGTGTAATTTCTGCCTTTCCCTAGCTTGGCAGCCTTGCTGAATTTTCACTAAGTGGCAAATATTTATACACCTGAAGTGCAGTCTCTACAGGAGCTGAGCTTTCCTTATCTGACCACATGGAGTGTCCTGCAGCTGCTGAGGTTAACAAAGAGCCCGTGGTTTATTTGAACGGGGCCCTGCTGTTCTCTCCCTGTCTCTGTTGCCAAAGGAGACAAGGTGTTTGCTCACAAGGAGTTGCAAAACCACGTTGTGCAATGTGGGAAAAGCTGCAGCTCCAAAGCCCCCTTGGAGTGCCAGGGTGTCACAGTGGGCTGGTCTTGCAGCAATCTCATAGCTGTGCTTGGCAAGGTGGCAAGGAGAGCAGAGCATAGGCAGCTGGGAGACAAAGGACACCCTGTATGAGGGTCTTTTAGCTCTCCTTGAAGAGCAGCAATTCTCTAGGATGAGTGAGAAGTTTTAAGGATGTTGGATATTATGTGATTATATCCTCAAAAATAGAATAAGATCTATTCTATTTTTCTCATCCATTTTATCCTATCCTATTCCTTTCTCTTTTCTCTTTTATTTTCTTTTTTCTTTCTTTTCTTTCTATTTCCTTTCCTTCTTTCTTTTTTCTTTTCCTTCTTTCCATTTATTTTCCTTTCCTTCTTTCCATTTGTATTCCCTTCTCTCTTCTCTTCTCTTCTCTTCTCTTCTCTTCTCTTCTCTTCTCTTCTCTTCTCTTCTCTTCTCTTCTCTTCTCTCTCCTTTTCTTTTTTTTTCTTTCTTTTTTTTCTTTTCTCATCTGAACAAGCCCCAGTGTAAACACAGGGCTTGGTATATGGCACAAGTTCACCAAGCTGTTCACTGTGAACACAAAACCTCAGGTACCTTTCTGACACTTCGGTGGATTCAGGAACAACTCCAAGCTGTGGAGCCTCACTTCGGTCACAGAAAGTCCAATAACTCTGCCTACCCCCCCTTCCAAAGCTCTAATAAAAGTAAAAGCAGGACGAACACATCAGGCTGGATTTTTCCCTGTTTTATGTTCATTTTTTTGAAGTGTGTGAGTTCTTTTGCTGCTTCACTGCAGGTGGGATTTCTGCCTACAACGCTGGCGCCGGCAACGTGCGAAGCTACGAGCGAATGGACATTGGCACCACCCACAACGACTATGCCAACGACGTGGTGGCAAGAGCCCAGTACTTTGAGAGACATGGCTACTAGACTCTTACCAGACTCTGCAACCTTTACTGAGCACCCTCCTTACCCACCCACTCTCCTGGGGGGGGAGACAAGACACAGAGCAGCCCCCCCGCCAACCCACAGAGGAGCAAATGTAAAGGGATGATTTGCATGAGTAAGAATTTGCAGAGTAAAGCCTTGATTTAAAGTCACTAAGACACCTGTCATGTTGCTTCTTTACAAGCACTATGGTTTGGATTTTGTGAATATTAAGATATTTACTAAAATCTTAATTTTTTTTTTCTGCTATCTACATATTCCTCTGAGTTGTGAGGACTGTCTTGCTTCGCTGTTGATAATTTGATGCCTTCTGGATCTTTAAACACATTTCTGGCAAAGCCTGTCATTCTTTTAAGAAATGGAAAGGCAAAATACTTCCTTGGGTATTCGTTTCCTGACTTAATTTTCCAGAGCTGCTGATATTTACACTATGCTGTGGAATAGTCATTTATTTTCCCCTGAATGCTAATTTTTCCCATAACTGCATGGACTGAGCTGGATGTTTCCAGTCACATAGAAGTTGAATAAAAGTGTTACTAGCAAGAGAAACAGACTCCAATGTACTGATATTGTCACGTGTGGTAGCAAAGGTTGGGCAAGTATAATGTGAATTTTAGGTTGAGAAACTGAGAAGGGACCAGGATGAAATTCCTGTTTCTATTTCATCTGCTCATAGAAGAGTGAGAGGCACTTTCTACTTTTCTCTCACTTTGAAGAAGAGCAGTCTTTGAGTTTGGCATATTTTGGTGGTCCTATCCCTTCTAGACCTGGAATTGAAGTGTTCCAGGGCTGGAAGGGTGGAAAGGCAATAAAAGGAGGGGGGTAGATGCCTTCAGGACTGCGTGACTCACCCTCCAGGGCCAAAGGAAGAGTTGGTTCTGGTCTGGCAGCAAACAGTGGGAGCTGTGCCTTTCCCACCAGCATCCCCTTGCATGCTGAGGGAGCTTCCTTCATTCTTCCATGGTGAGCTCACCCTCTGGGACTGGGAATAGCTGTGTGTTGAAATAATAAGAAAAAAAAAACACTGGTCACAAGAGTCAGTTTCTTTCTACTTCTACTCATCTTTCTACTGGTTTACAAACAAATGCCATCAAGGTCTCGGCTTGGTGAGAACCTTCGCTTTCCCACAGGAATAAAAAATCCTTTGCTTCAGTATTTTCACATCCAGGGAGATCATTTCCCTCTCTTTCATGCTTGTGAGACAACACCTGGAGCACTGTAGGCAGCTGAGGACTCCCTGATACAAGAGGCACACTGATTACACCAATGAGTCTGGCAGAGCCCACCAAGCTGGAGCAGAGGACACCCAGGAATCTGGGTCTGCTCTGGGCCTTCACCTGAGCTGCACTGGAAGTCAGACTGTGCCTGGTTTTGTAATCTACTTCTGATTTTGCCTCATTCCTTCCTGGCTTGCTCTTGAACCTGGACCCACAGACTTGACCCAGCAGGTCACACTAACTTGGAAAGACCTTCCTTGCCATCACCACAGCCTACATGGTGCTGGGAGCATGGGCAGGTGGGCTGGGAGGTGTCTGCCTCACTGCCACCCTGGAGAAGTGGCTGGCTGACAGCACATGCTTGGAAACCCAGGGGATTGGCTTGGATTTTTTAAATGCAGGCTGCACAAATCACCCAGAGGTACCAAATACCAACCACTATTCAACTCTTCCATCAACCTGTTGGTCCTACAGATGAACTTTGATCAATCACTCCTGCAGATGGCTCATGCCACTGGCACAGAGGGGTGTCCCTGTGCCAGGGCTCTCTCACCTACCCACAGGCTCCATTAGCTGGCTCCCACTGAGCCCATACAGCCAGTGTCAGTGAGGTAAGAGCTGTTGTGCACTTAAATACAGTTAAGCATGAGCACTCTGGTATCTTCTACCTCCTGGCAGTTGATGTAGGAGAGTTTTCTGGTAGTCATCTATAAGTACGTGTCAAAAACAACCTGCCTTTTTGTTCTTATTCAGAAAAAAAACCAAAACCAAATAAACAGAACAAAAATTGTTCATTTGTAAGCTTATGAGAGTGAAAGAGAAACTGGTTTATTTTATGGGAAGAGGTCCTTACTTCTCAGAATCGAGGAAAAAAAAGAGATAAAAATAATCTAAATCACAGCTGACAGATTGTTTCAAAAGGTTACCCAACTTTCACCTCTGACTTCAGAAGGGTCTTTCCCCGGACATAAAAAACATGCCAAGCTGGTTAGGACATAACTAAAGAACAGGAAAAGAAAGCAAAAATAAATCTGGTTTCAACAACTCAGACTCTAACACTCCAGTTAAAAACCATCTAAGTGCATTTAAAAAAGCAGTTAAATAGAAAACAGTTCCATGCTAATTAGGCTGATTTCCCTTCATCTCTGCAGCATGGTGTTTGTTAAAAAGCACCCAGCCATCGATTTGCCCTCAAGTGAAAACATTTCCATGCTGCCCTGTGCCAGGCTGTGGGATTCCACCTGCCCTCCCAGGACCTGGACACAGATATTCCTCAGATGAAGCTGTTCCAGGTGAGACAACACTCACTGAGAAGAAACTCCCTGAATCCTTTGCATCACCTGCTTCTGAAAGCTGCTGGGGCTGCTCCACAGCTATCAGCTCTGTTCTTACCCCAAAGATTTTCAGTTTAGTTTCTGCCTCACATTTAACCAACTTGATCTGTTCCTCCTCTTCCTATTCTTTTTTTTTTGTCCCAGGCTTTTCTTTTCCTAACAGAAAATCAGTAAGTTAAATTATTCCCTTGGTGATGCTGCTGTGAGTTTTTGCAGCTGGTTCTCTATGGGATGTATTAACGGGGCAGGGAAAACTTCCAGAATTGAACATCTCAATGCAATAACACGGGATCAATTCACAGACTCAGAGTGATCAGGGTTGGAAGGGACCTCCAAAGATCATCTAGTCCAACACCTCCTGCCAGAGCAGAGAATTCCCCAGATTAAAATGTGAAAGGGCTGATGAAAGAGCAAAAACCTCACAAAATTTACTGCTGGGAAGAAAGCAGTGAGGAGGGATTAGCAGGACAGGGAGGTCTGCCATCCAGTGATTATTTTCCTTACTGTTGAACAGTTAAGTAGCTTTAATCCACTCAGCCTGCTAATTTGGCTTGGTGACTTCACCTCCCTTGTCACTGATACAAAAGGGGGTGCCAACAGGCAGCTGGCATAGCCTCTGCATACCCAAATTCCCAGCAGCTGCAGCTCTTGTGCCAAGTTATTGTTGCAGGACCTTTGCCTGCAAAAATCCCCTTATTACACCCGAGAGCACAGGATGCCATTTTCTCACTGTCAGCACGTTGTGGTTTCCACCAACCAAGGGGAGCAGCAGCTTTCAGACCAGGCTCAAACTGTGAGCAGCACCCCTGAAATTCAGAGGTGTTTCAGTTTGTGGGTTGCAGCTGTGGTTTGTGCTGTGGAGCTGAAACCTCCTCTGGGCGGATGCAGGAGGAGCTGCTCTGTGCTGCTGTTTCCTTTAGCACCAGAAGTGAGTCATCTGCTCCAAACACAAGCACTTAAAAACCTCCTCTGCCTCTAGGAAGCACAGGGAGAAGGTGAGGAGACAACCCTGCAGCAACCATGGCAGGTGGGTGGTGGTTTCCTACTATTCTTAGCAGTAATTCACCATCCCAACGTCCACCTGCTGGGCTTGGGTTAGTGGTTTCTGTGTTTTCCCTCTGAAATGTTGGGCAACAGCAGCTCAACCAGGGCAAATTGCAAGTTAAAACACACTGCAGGCGGGAGAAATTGTAAAGGATGTTGCTGCTGAAGGATGTTTCTCCTGGAGTTTGCTTTTGACTTTGCTATGGCAAAGCAAGCTGGAGCTGGGAAGCAGTGTGGGGTGTCTTTGACTCTGATAGAATTTTATTTTTAATATTTATTTAATGATAATTTTAAAATAATAATAGCTTCAAAATATTTTATTTAATATT
>VYZU01090522.1:0-42424 GCA_013401355.1 Ceyx cyanopectus | reverse complement strand
TTTATGCCCCAAAGCACCTCTACTTATTTTCCCAAGTGATACTTGATAGAGTGCATCAGTCCCTTTTCTTTGGCTACTGAAGGTAATTTTTCTTATCCATGATATTTAAAGTAGAATTACATTTGGAACAGGAAAGAATGCTCTTTGTCTTCTTTACATATTCTAATATCATAAAGGAAACAGAACTCAACTGAAAACATGAATTATATGTGTTCAACTCTGCAAGAATTAGTGGAATAAAGGAAAAGCTCCAACACAGAAGAGTTAACAGATAAATGTACATTGTTATATAAAAAAAAACAAACCACCCAACAAACACGCATAGTTTTGCTTTGACTCTTTGGAGGATTATAATTATAGAAATTCAAATATTAAACCAAAGCATATTTAATTAATACCATAGTGATTTAACTCTTCTGGTCGTCTTGCTCATGTCTGCCACCTCTGTGAAGGTAAATCTTTAATAAATAAGGTTAGCATTTAGAAATAAGGGCTCTCAGCAGCCTGACAAACAGTAAACCTATTACATTATCAGCTGTGAGTGAGATTGGATGGGTAAGCTTTTCCATTTTGATGCCCCAATTTCCCTCTTATGAATTGTTAGTCATCCATGTTTTTCCAGTTGTACCTTTGATTACCCTTTCTGCCACTTTCCGGGCATGAAATAAAGCCTGCATCAGTAAATATCAGGAAAAATCCTTGCCTGACATTTTAAACTGACTTTTGCATTTAATATATGCATTATTTCCACTATGTTTATTAATAAGGCTCATGGTAACTTTCTTGTTATTAAGAAGCTTTGCTTTGCCATAGGATAATACTTGTTATCTGAGGTACCTACGTACACACTGATGGATCAGAGATGCTTTCATGCTTCTGTGGGAGACTGATCTCCATTTGAGAGCCATCCTGTTTTGTGGAGGCCAGGGAAGAGCTGGCAGTGCTCCAAGCACAGCCACAGCTGTAACTCCCAGGACCTCTCCTCACACCCACAAGTGCTTTGGGGACCACAGAGGAAATGTTTCATACCCACCTCTCCTGATGCTCCCTCCCAGACAACACAGGCCTAAGGAAATGGAAGCAAGCAGGCCTAGATAGTAATCAAATAGACTAAACAGGAACAAGAGAGGTAATGGGAATTTTTGAGGTGATGGTGTAGCTGGGGAGAGGGAAGAGAGTGGTGTTGGAAAGCTCACACCAATCCTACCAATATTGCCTTAGGAAGCTGACTTCAAGACTGTCAAGTTTTGAGAACCATATTTTTTTGCTGAACATTACTGTTCCAAGTAGACTGCAGGGCTGGGGCTGCTCACCCCAAATGTACAAGTTTACAGGGAAAACAAACCAGAGGAAAACCACAGGTTTATAAAGACAGCTGGAGAGGTAAGGAGATGGCTTCTACACTCTGATTTTCCATTATACTGAAGGAGTATGAAGAACATTTCTCATGTTACTTGAAAGATTTGCCAGGTATTTTTATCTAGCAGGTCTGCTAAGAAAAATACAAGTCTAAGATGTTAGGAGTAAATTCCATCACATTTTTTAATTGCTTGCTAAAAAATACATGAGTTTTCACAATACAGTAACAGAACTGCAAAATCTTAAGGGATAGATTTTCCCATATTGTCTATTGTTANGACTGACTTTACACCTCACATTTGACAATACCAGATTTTGTAGGACAGAAATAATTTACAGGGACAATAAGGTACAGATTAAGCATTTGAACTTAATTTCACACTTTGTGTCAATTTAATTTACAGCTCTCGTATTTATCTCATTATCTCTGTATTTTAAAATCCCAACTCGTTTTGAAGAATTCTTGTCTTGAAAGCTAAAATGGTATTGTACTTCTGGTTACTGAAGTCCTGATTTGTAACACAGCTCAGCAAATACAAGTGCTGACGTGGCTCCTTTCCCAAAGGAAAGCAGAGCTGGAGTCTTTACATAAACTCAACTCTGACTCTGGGAAAACTACCATTTTCATATTGAATGAAGTTTCAAACTAACTGGAGATAGTTTGAGGCTATCGTTTTTTCTTCACAAACTGTTGGAAATTCTCTTCATCTCCCTCCTCACCATAAACAACAGACTTTTCTGGCTGTTGTTTTATGCCCCAAAGCACCTCTACTTATTTTCCCAAGTGATACTTGATAGAGTGCATCAGTCCCTTTTCTTTGGCTACTGAAGGTAATTTTTCTTATCCATGATATTTAAAGTAGAATTACATTTGGAACAGGAAAGAATGCTCTTTGTCTTCTTTACATATTCTAATATCATAAAGGAAACAGAACTCAACTGAAAACATGAATTATATGTGTTCAACTCTGCAAGAATTAGTGGAATAAAGGAAAAGCTCCAACACAGAAGAGTTAACAGATAAATGTACATTGTTATATAAAAAAAAACAAACCACCCAACAAACACGCATAGTTTTGCTTTGACTCTTTGGAGGATTATAATTATAGAAATTCAAATATTAAACCAAAGCATATTTAATTAATACCATAGTGATTTAACTCTTCTGGTCGTCTTGCTCATGTCTGCCACCTCTGTGAAGGTAAATCTTTAATAAATAAGGTTAGCATTTAGAAATAAGGGCTCTCAGCAGCCTGACAAACAGTAAACCTATTACATTATCAGCTGTGAGTGAGATTGGATGGGTAAGCTTTTCCATTTTGATGCCCCAATTTCCCTCTTATGAATTGTTAGTCATCCATGTTTTTCCAGTTGTACCTTTGATTACCCTTTCTGCCACTTTCCGGGCATGAAATAAAGCCTGCATCAGTAAATATCAGGAAAAATCCTTGCCTGACATTTTAAACTGACTTTTGCATTTAATATATGCATTATTTCCACTATGTTTATTAATAAGGCTCATGGTAACTTTCTTGTTATTAAGAAGCTTTGCTTTGCCATAGGATAATACTTGTTATCTGAGGTACCTACGTACACACTGATGGATCAGAGATGCTTTCATGCTTCTGTGGGAGACTGATCTCCATTTGAGAGCCATCCTGTTTTGTGGAGGCCAGGGAAGAGCTGGCAGTGCTCCAAGCACAGCCACAGCTGTAACTCCCAGGACCTCTCCTCACACCCACAAGTGCTTTGGGGACCACAGAGGAAATGTTTCATACCCACCTCTCCTGATGCTCCCTCCCAGACAACACAGGCCTAAGGAAATGGAAGCAAGCAGGCCTAGATAGTAATCAAATAGACTAAACAGGAACAAGAGAGGTAATGGGAATTTTTGAGGTGATGGTGTAGCTGGGGAGAGGGAAGAGAGTGGTGTTGGAAAGCTCACACCAATCCTACCAATATTGCCTTAGGAAGCTGACTTCAAGACTGTCAAGTTTTGAGAACCATATTTTTTTGCTGAACATTACTGTTCCAAGTAGACTGCAGGGCTGGGGCTGCTCACCCCAAATGTACAAGTTTACAGGGAAAACAAACCAGAGGAAAACCACAGGTTTATAAAGACAGCTGGAGAGGTAAGGAGATGGCTTCTACACTCTGATTTTCCATTATACTGAAGGAGTATGAAGAACATTTCTCATGTTACTTGAAAGATTTGCCAGGTATTTTTATCTAGCAGGTCTGCTAAGAAAAATACAAGTCTAAGATGTTAGGAGTAAATTCCATCACATTTTTTAATTGCTTGCTAAAAAATACATGAGTTTTCACAATACAGTAACAGAACTGCAAAATCTTAAGGGATAGATTTTCCCATATTGTCTATTGTTAAGGATTTAAAAGACCAATGTGCACAAACACACAGAAGAAAATGATGCAGATGCCAATTTGCAAACCTCCAGCTCTGCTGACTTGGCCTAACTGTTACGTGCTACCAGTGGCATCACCAGCAGCAAGGGAGCCCTTTCTCAGGCAGGCATGGGCTGAGGCATTCTGTGAATGCTCAAAGAAAATCACAGCAGAAAAACAAAAGATATAAGCAGTTGTAGGGTTGAATTTTCAAGAGTACCCTCCATATGATGACCAAGACCTCCATCAGCATCAGAAATAAACCTGCAAGTGAATATGGTTATTTTGCAACTAGATTATTGAAACAAATGGACATGGACCAACTCAACATCCTCAGTTTAACTGGGAACAGGCTTACAGGACATTTATGTGTTTTCAGAGAAAAAGGAGGATTTTTTTCCCAACTGACCTTTTAAAATACCTCTGCAGAATAAAGACTTTAGAAGACCTAATCTTGGGGATCTCTCCTGGCAGTGAAAAGACAGAGGTAGTTGCAACCTTCCTGAGACTTGTTTACATAGCAGCTCTTCCACAGTCAGCCTGGCACAGCTCATGGCTCTCTTCACTCAGAAGAAAATACAAAGGTTTCTGTGACTTACATGATTTTTTCTGTGACAAATATTATATAAACTATTAGCCAGGATCCAGGACCTGCATAACATTCACTGATGTGTCAGACACTGAAAGCTACACAAATCATTGCTGAAGAGTAAAGCCTTTAATTTAAGCTTATTTCACTTGCAAAAAAAAAATCAAGACCTGAATCCAAAATGAGCCATCAGAGAAGTGGTATTCAGCAAAACATCCATATAGATATAAATACACACCTCCATAACTGTAGGTGCCAGCGAGGCAATGCTAGCAGGCTGTGCAGAGTCTAGAATTATCTGAGTGATCCAGGGGAAACTGGTGCTAAGCACTCACCTCCAGAAGCCATTTCCAAGCCTTCAGCCTTAACATGAATGTGGGGCAGGAGAGAGGAGTCACCCATCAGTGACAGTAACTATTAAATGTAACACACACACAACCAACAACAAAGAAACTGAGTGGGTTGGTTTCTTCCTTTCTGTTCTCCTCATGACAAAAAGCATGAAAGCAAATATGACAAGTCTTGAAAACTTAGAGGGGCAAAGGCCAATTTCCATGAAAGGCCAAAGCATAACAGGTCTAGATCTTGCATCTCTAAACCTTGAAAAACCCAAATGGAATCTAAACTAATAAGCTGATCTGAGAAATGGTAACACAGCAGAGAGAAGGATCTCTTTTTTAGGATAAGCTACAGTTAAAAAGAATCTTCCTTGCATGTAGCTTATTAGTAAAAGGAGGATAGTCAGGCTTGAAGGTTCTGCGTGAACTTCAGACACCTCATCTGAAGCACAGTGTGCTACTGTGACCAGAACCACCTGCACTGGCAAAGTACAGTCAAGACTACAGTTGCAAAATTGAACTTGTAGTCTTTTCTACTTTGAAATTCTATTGAGAGACTCAAACCATTCTGTGATGCAAGTGTTTATAATTTCATTAGCTCTATCAGAGTACAAATAAATGGAGATATTCATCAAAACAATTAAATGCATGTCAAAACTTGTTGAAAACAAAATCTAGTGGGCTTTCCAAATGTGATTTTATCAGTACATGTTGCTACAAGTTGTTGTTTTCTAAATCCCTGCCAACATTTCATCATCTATCAGCAGGTCTTCAACATGAGATCAGCTATCACATGTCAATTATTAAACCTGCAAAAAAAGCTGGATGCTGTAAATTAATTTAATGTGAGAAAGAGAAGTTGGTGACTCTGATTAAGCTCTGACACCATTCCCTCACCTACTGAAGGTGCAGCTGCTGCCTGGCATTTTAACTTATGAGAATTCTGCTCCCTCTCCCATCCCTGATTTTCTCCCCCTGGCCTGGTTCCACTGTGCAACTGCACAGTAAACTAGCCCAGGGTCCTGCACTGAGAATTAACCTAACAAAAGAACTGACTGGTCTTTGTGGGGGTGAGCTCTCATGCCTGAGAGGAGACAGGGACACTGGGCTAGCACCAAGGAAATGGCAGGGCTGTGGCATTTGAACTATGGTTTAAGTGGATTTTACGAGCAATGAAAGAACAGCTGCAAGGTAAGGTCAGGTCAGTAACAGCTCCCTTCCCACCCTCCACATCCAATCTGACTCCTCAGCATGTCCACAGCACTCAAAATGGAATTGAAATAATAAAATTGAAGAGAAAGCACAAAAGTCAGCTGGCAGATACTGGTGTATTTAGTTGTTTAATTTCAGGGTGAGCTTACCAAAGAAAAAGAAACTGAATTTCATTGAGCCAGGGACTGTCTGTGGAATAAAGGCTGACAGAATTGGAACCATAAGGAACTACTAAGGGATGCTGTACATTCTTTTTCTTTTCCTCCTTCTCTGCAATCCCATTCCCTGTGCAAATATGCAAGGAAATAGAAGACCCCATCCTGTAAGTGTTTCCTGCCAGCAGTCAGGATTGACTCAGTGCAGTCAATCACAGCTTTGTGCTGGACAGGGAGCCTTGTGTAGAAATGGTTTCGGAACAACCCATTTTTTAACCAAGATTTCTTTTTATTTAATCATCTCACTAATATTCTTGTCATTCTGGGCAAATGTCCGGGAAGGAGGAAAAAAGAACTAAAATGAAATCTCCTGCAATAGTAACAGAACACATGAAATTTGTAATGTTATGATTTAGTCTTTTTTTTCTACCTTTCTCAAATTAAAAGCAATACATTGTAATTCCAGTGTGAAGAAGGCTCTATTTTCTGTCCAATGCAGAGAAAACACTTAGACCACATCTCTTAAAGAAACTCTGCAGACATCACTCCCAGCAGTCCTTTGGGCATTCCTTGGGGGAGTCTGCAGCCACTGAGAGGAGGAGGCTGCAGGGCTCCAACAGCCCCTCTTCCACTCTCCGGGCCCTTGCTGGCTCTGACACCAGGGCACCCATTAGTGCCAACTGTGGTTTTCTGATAGGAAACCCAGATGGCTAATTATGAGCACTTAAATGCCAAGATCCCTCATTAACCCTTTCACCTTAGAACTGCTTAACAGCAAAACCGAGGTAATGTACTTTCTAATGCAGCAAGATACTCTCGTGTCCTGACCTTTCATTCATTTGGAAAGATGTTCTGTGAGAACCAAGTGAATAATCTATTTCTCTCTTTGTGGCAGCATTTGTAAGTACACTTGTGAATATTCAGACAGGTGGCAGCTCGGGGAAACCACTGGTGAAGTTGTTTTGAGGGGCTGCATTCACTGGTTGTGTGAATAAGAACTGGGTGGAATAAGAACATTCCCTACATGTTACACCAATGGAAAAAGAGAGGATCACAGCAGTAGCTCACCCAGGATTCCGTGTGCACAGCACAAGCACATTGTTTTATACAACATTTTCAGCACCATGATTTATCTTTTGAGGCTGCTCTTTACACAAGTTTCTCATTGCAACCTCTTTCTGCAATGACAGAGATTGCAGGCACACCTTTCACACCTTCTTCAAGTTTTACTTTTTTCCTTCTTCTTTCCACCACTTTCTTTCTGTGTGCTCTCCAAATCTCTCACCTTTCATGTGCATCTCCACTTCGCTGGACATTGACCCTGTTTCCTCTGTCATATTATCACACCTCCAGCAACTTTGAAAGCTGCATGTGGCCACTACATCAAGCTAGTGAAAAGCAGCAGATCCAGAGAAGGTTTGCACACAGAGCTGTGCTGCTCCACACCAATGTTGAGTTGAGGCCAGCCCTACACTGCTGTGTCAACTTTCAACCCAAAATATACAAAGACTGAGCACTCTGTGGATTATTTAGAATAATCCACTGGGACACTGCAAAAATGACCACCAACTATGCTTAATTCTTACTTTAATGCTGGTAGTGCAATAGTGAAGATGCTGCAGTCTCCAAGTAAGAAATTGTCAGGAAAAAAATTACTTCTACTAAATCTATTTTCAGTAAATTCAAGCATGAACTAATATTCTGAGTCAGTTCTTAGCTAGTTACCATTTCACATGCATCAAAAAGCCCACTCCAGTAACACAACACAACGATGGCTCCTTCCCAAAAACAAAGTCCAAGGTGCTCTCACAAATTTTTTAGAGATGGCTGTTGTATTGACAATGACATTTAAGCTGCAGCTTAACTAAAGAGCATTTTGTGCATGATGAGCACAGAGAGGGGAGGAAGACCAAGCTGTTCATAAAATGTGAATCCAATTAATCTTTTATCCATACAAGATTGCATTTCAAAGCAGGACTCACTCATGACAGAAAGAGTGCTGTAAGTGAAAACTGTTACGTGTCCAATGACAAGTTTTGAAATGACACTTCAGTGACAGGATAACATCTTATTTGTTAAATCCAGCTTCTCCATGAGGTTTGATACTTCTACAATTAACACATAAAGAGCAGTAATATTGAAAGTTTTTACCCAAGTAAAAAGAAATTCTACTTCACAACTACCATAAGAAAAATACATGGACATTCACTTTCCTGAGTCAAGAATTTTGCTGCTTCTAAGAAATTTGACTACAATGCATTTTAACACCTTTAAAATACTTAAATCTGGTTTATAATTAAAATGCATGGGTCTTAATGAAGATCATCAGACTTTCTCAAGTCCAATAACTTCTTACCCAACTAACCTGGAAGACTAACTAACCTGAGAACTAACTTACCTAACTAACCTTGCCCTGCAAGTCAAAAAGTTATCATCTTCCCCTCCAGGTGCTAAAAAAACTAGTACTTCTAATTCCAGTGGGTCATAAGAGACTACAGAGCTGCCCTCCATGCCAGGACTAGAATGTTTCTTGCACTTAAATGGCACAGCAGAAATCCTCAGGTAGGGGAAGACTGCAGATATTTTGCTTCTGGTGATGGATTCCCCCCACTCCCCTTTAGTTTTACTGGCACAGCCTCCTACATCTAGTAAGGCTGGTGCAGACAGGCTTGCTGGTATTATTAATACAGCACTTGTGACCTCTAGAAAGCCCTCAAAGTGATCTGAGGATCCTGGAGTTGCAGAAGAACAGCACACTGAATACTTGTATAAAGCTTGTATTTCAGCAGCCTGGAAACCAGAAGAAAGGATTTAAGGGCCACCACAAAACTGCTAACTCTGAAAGCTGCAAAGCAGGTTGGGTGGAAGGAAAACATTGCAGTTGGTGAGTTGAGAGTTCCATATGCTAAAAGATGTCAGAGCCCACTTTGGTAAATGTTTCTGAGCATCAGAAAGTACAATCCTCTGAGGAAAAGTGTCAGCAAACAGTTTAAAACCACAAACAAAGCAGAGGTGTAAAAGAGGAGAGCCTTTCTTATCTTGGTGTGCAGGAGAGGAGGGAGGCAGCTTTAGGGTTGACTTCAGGTCCTGCTAGTCCAAGACACAAATGCAAAGAGAAGCTGCTTCCTTCCTCAAAGCCTGGAGACAGAGGAGAAGAAAAACAAACAGGAGGAGAACAAATTCCACCACGGTCTTGCTTTTCAAAGAAAGAAATGTGGTGATGAGTCTCTTATTATCCCACTGGGACCGTGGCTGTGTGCCAAGTGACTGTGGAGCAGCTGAGGTGAACCCTAGCTAGGCCTTTTAGAAGTATGCTAAAACCTGCAGAAGCAAAATCATTTCTTCATTACTGTATCAGTTCGTAGCTTTTAGCAACCACACAACACCAAGAATGTGCAATTTTCACTTTCTAAGAGCATAACTTAACCAATGAAACTGAAGATCAAAGATGTTTTCTCCATTTCTCTGGTCACTAAGTGGTAGCACATGCTTAATTTCATAAATAATTCAAGCTAATGGGAAGTATTAATTTAAAAGAAATTATTAGCAAAAATAGTACTTTCTGTAGGAAGCACAGGCAGCAGTATAAAAGAAAGACACCCTTGGAAATAATTACATTTATATTCATTAAATGTATATTTTCCAAGGACATCAATGTAGATAAAAATAGGTTAGTGCAGAGCATTTCTTGCAACTTAAGGATGACACTGCATGGAAAAAAAATAAATCTATTTGGCCAAATCACAACTTCAGAATAGGACCAGGGTGATATTGGCTGCAGCAGAACTAGAGCTGAGTTCATATGTCTTAGCAATGGAAATGAAAAAAATCAGACTGTTATATTCTTTAATATGATACCACTCTTCTCACTGCTCCTTAATGATGTTGATTCTACCAGGAGTGGACTTGATTTGTTTCCTATTTTTTCCCCCCAAATGTTAAGCCAGGTTCTTTAGGATACTGTGTTTCTGAAACCATCAAATATGCATCAGAAAATGGTGGGCAATCCAAAAGAAAGATTCCTACTTTCTGATTAGATTTCGTCTGACATCTTTGCCCATTAATACAATAGAACCCTGCAATAATCTTCAGATAACGTCCAATTCAGAAACAAGGAGATACTGGGCAGGATTTGTGGTAACTCCAGCAGAGCAGGTGAATTATTTGTTATACAACCAAATACTGTTTTTGGTGACTGGTTTTAGGTTAGTGGAACACTGCAAGCCACCAGACACTAATGTAACACACTGGAATATGACTGGCTCTCTTTTCAAATTGAAATTACAGCACATGGTAATCACTACACAGCTGAAAAGAAAGAATGACCATCACATTACCTGTAAATTAAAAAGCCCTCAGGCCACACATCACATTTTACTGAATTGAAATGATACATTTTTAACACTGTCAACCAATTTTATGTGCTGCATGCAGAAATGACATTAACCAATGTATGGATTTACAAAGCAATCCTGAAACAGTCACTGAACACATTCTCCTTAACTGCTATGTCAAGGATTTAACCTCCAGAATGAACACACTCTGCAAACATATCTCCTTCAAATCCAAACCAGACAAGCAGGACAAAATGCCAACCAGCAAAACCTGCACTGCTCCCAGAGGGAAAAAATCTACCTGTAAATCCTAGGAAGGACAACAGCTGTCCAGCTGCTCCTGGAGACACTCATCCCAGAGCTGAGCAGCTGGGGTCCATAAACACACAAGCTCCTTTGCTGAAGCAAGCAGACTGGGAAAAGAAATGGAAGCTTGCTACCTTCCCAGAGAAATGCCAAGGCAGCATGGTAATTGTGTGCACACAGTGATGTGGGAATGACAGTGGTATTTTAAGACAGCCTAAAAAACTTAGAAAAGTAGATCATAAGGAAATTTAAATTTTATAATGGTCAACTTGAAGTATGCACTGAAATACAAATTAACATCCTTAAAAGACTTACCAAGTTTACATCTGTTATACAGTTTTAAATGTGATATACACTGAAGATTTATAAACATCCTTCTGTAGGAGAAAAAAAAGAAACTTACAGAATAAAACTCCAGAGTCATCCTTCATCACTTTTATCAGACTTCATTTAAAACATTAAAGTTTTCTAATTCTCAATTCTTTCTTCTGGAGCAGAGACAGACACCTATCTTTTGACCACGTGATGAGTTACATCACAAACTGAAATATGCAAGTCTATAGGTGTGTACAATGTACAGGGCTTGAATCCATCATTTTGATCAAAGCACAAATGTCATTCCCATCAGGCCCATCTAACAGGGATGATGCTGGAAATTTCTGGAGAAAAGGGTTGTAGAATAAATTAGCTACTGAGGGAGGAAGGTAGGGCACAGAAATTACAGAACTTCAAAACTGAGATTGTTTTTGAAAGCATTATTTTCAGGCAAAATGCTGTAGGATGCTGGTACATTGGTTAGGCTGTTTGTGCAATCTGAAAACATTCCTTACTGCAATGTGACATTTGGTTGGGTTTTTTATTCTGAAATATTAACCATTGGGAATGAACCTCTCAGACAAGGTCTCTACCTCAGGGAGCTCAGGAAGCAGGGAGGGTTATTCAGATTCATCCAGACACCTCTGAGGATGATGTTCAGGACAATGCATTTTACATCTGTTGCTGGATTTCCTCTAAAATGCTCCAGGGCTGGAACAAGAGATTTGCAAATTGTCCTAGCATTAGCCTTTGTGTCAGTCTTGCATCCAAACTGAATGCAGGCAAGTCCTCTGAGGCTTCTGGGAGACCAGAAAGAGCTGGCACCACGTTGTAGAGAAGCTGAGAAGACTTTAGCCCAGGGCTACAGTGGCCAGGTCTCATCTCTTGGTGCTTCATGTGCTCATCCAGCAAGGAGAGCTCTAGAGAATGAGTCTGTGAGCCAGAGGTTTCCTCCCACACTCCTAAATACCTCTGCTTAATGGCACTTAGGAATGCTGGAGCAAACAGACTTAACTACGAGAGATACCTGATGAAGTAAAACCATCTGGACAGAAAACAGATATAGGAAAAAGAAAGGAGAAGCTGAATCACTGGAACAGACTAAAATGCAAGAAGAGAGAAATGAGCATGACACAAGAATGACTCGAGCAGGAACAGTGAGATCAGATCTCTTGAAGACTGCTAGGGTAAAACTGGAATGGAAAGCCCTGAAAGAAGAAATGAAGTTTGGAGGAAAACTCTGAAGCAAAGCTCAAGGCTGGAAAGAAAGTGATTGGGAGCAGAACAGGGAAAGAATTCAACTTCAAGGAAGGGGGTGGGGTTGGAAATAGTTGTCCATTAACATTTGTGAAACCCAAGAGCAATACACAGAGTTGTTTTTTGTTTCTTTCAATGTGGGTTTCAGAGAGAAGATGATAGCTTAGCAACCATCACAGGTTTCACAGCTCAAGCAGTGTAAAACTTTATATTGAACCTAGATCTTAGAAACCGCTCAAAAACTAACTGATGCCCAATGACAACTTCACTTCTTATTTTGCCTGTTTATAAACCTCTAGAGAAGTCACTTATGTCAATGAGAACTCTCTGTATTATATTGCACAATGTGTGAAATATTCAGAAAAAAAACCTAAAAAAATCAGGTGTTCAGCAGTTCAAATTAGCTGCCCAAGTTTAGAGGTATTTTTCACTCAATTTGGATGTGAATTCACCACCCATAAAATGGAGGTGATGCCCCCACTGTTATCCAGGGTTATTGCAAAGATAAATACATTAGGGTACATTAAGTATTTGAATACTGTAGTGATGAGCACCACCAAATTGCCAACTGGAAATTCATATTGCTGTAAGAACAACCTTGGAATAGTGGTAATAAATAAGGTTTAAGAATATATATTGAACAATTAAAGTAAACCAAAATATTTAATATCCTGTCATCATGCTGGCACAGTCTGTTCTATGAGCTCAATATGGGAAGGGTCCTGAGGGAGAGGGAACAAGCAGCAAAGGCAAGTAGTGACTGTAATGTAGTGCAGATGCATACACACCATTAATTCTGACACTAGGAAAATTTTTGACAACTAGATTTGATATTCTTAGAATAATGATCATTATCAGAAGCAGCATAAATACAGAGCAGCAGCATTGTTCATGGGAAAAAGTAAACAACACGGAAAATGCACCCGTAGGCAGACAGGAATATTCAGTACTGATGTCAATATTCCAGTTCAACAGAGGTGGTGACACTGTAAAGTGCTTTTTGCTTGAAGTTTTTAATTTACCAGTGAACATATTATAACTGATGACTACAGGAACATGAGTTTTATCTGTCCAGACCTTTTTCTATCCATGTCTATGCAGAGCTACAGAAGATAATTATTCTAACTTCTTAGGGAACATAGTTTAATTTCATGGCATAATAATTTACACCGTAACACACATACACACACACACACACACACTCTTACTTCATTTACCTGTTCACTTCTCTGTGATTTTTGCCTATGTGAAGAACAAAGACAAAGTAGAGATCGCAGTATTTGCTCTACCAACATGATGAAGCAAATTCTGCTTCCATATAAATGGTGTTACAGAGAAGGGCTGAAACCTTTTCATTCATAAAACGGTTGCATTAGTTGGCATGCAAGTGACAGCAAAAATGAAATTAATTTAGTCACGTGTATTTACACGAGTGCCTTTGCCATGATCTGCAATTAACACTTATCAGTTAATTCATAATGAGGTAGCACAAGGAAGCATGATGGTGCCAGCAAAGTGTGTGCATTAGAAGTAAATTCCAGAGCAGCATCAGATCCTGCCTGTTCCTATTGCAGCAACTTGCTCAGTGCCTGTCAAACCACCCAGCCCTTCCTCAGGTAAAAATCCCAGTTCAAACAAATGTTTTCACCCAAGGAAACAATCAGGAGCCAAATAAACCAAACAGATTTTGACTGGGCTGTGCCACCAGTGCCGTGCTGGATGGAGCTGCTGATTCCCAGCACTTGCCAACACACGGAACACGCTGCCGGATGGAGCTCGGCGCAGTCACATTTGCTTGCTGAGCTTTTAAAACAAAACCAGACTGACACATAACTTGAATTCTGGACATCACCAAAAAAAATTCAAAGCCAAGGGTCATTGTTTCATATGTCTTAATGTTGATAGGGCAGTCAGGAAGCGTAATGCTCCAGTGTGAGAAATAAAATGCATTTAGCACATCCCTCTGCCTCACTAGGTGCAGCAGTTACAAAAGAACAGCCTCATGCAAGCGTAGCAGATAACAACAGGGAAGGCAGCCTGTTACACACTCCAAAAGCTTTTGTAAACATACTTAAAACCACCAATCTATTGCAGTAAAGTTAATACACTGTTTTATATTCACACTGAAGTCCAATTTCTCTGGCTCTCGATGAGCAATGACAGCACCCGATTTACAACATTTGTTTCAAGGCAATTTAATTTCTTCCAGTGGTGTCAAACCAGTCACATACCAGTCCACGGGTAACAAAAGCACCGTTAGTCCTCTGCTGAAGAAACAGCCTGTAAGGTTTAGACAAGCAGAACTATCTCTTTGCATTAATTTCAAGTTAAGGATAAGCAAAGGACTGACTGTTAAGAAAGAGTCATCAGGCTCATCAGTTCCACACCATAACTAAAAGACAGGTCCTGTCGACAGGTTTTGCAGATACACAACTTAAAGGAGAGAAAGTTCTCGTGCTATCAGGGCTCTGTTAGAAGCAGGTAGCAGCCGAGCCGACGCGCCTCACACCTACCGTGTGCTTGAAACAAAGACAGAGGAATCGTCGCCCCGTGCACAGCAAGTGCTCAGCAGCAAGCAGTGGAGAGCCACAGATGAGTTAATCAGACTGTATTGAGATCATCACGTTCATAAAAGCAAAACAAGCTTTGCTAATTAGTAGCCACTCTCACTACGTGTTCCCCGTTACGGAGGCGTTCTTGTCGCGAGGTAACTAACGTGAGACACGAGCCCAGGGAAAGTGTGGCACACTGGGTATCTGTGACTCAGGACACGGGGTAGTAGTCAACAAGTTCCCAATTTACAACACAACTTCCTTGGATTCTAGCTTCAAGGTAGTTAATTTAAATACAAAAGGGTTTTTCTTTACGTGAGGTCAATGCTAAAATTTGGAAGCAAAGACAGAACCAGTAACAGCAGAATTTCATTACCTGGATCGGGTGATTGGCAAGACATCCAGACATGTTCAGGAGATTTACAAAATCCCCAATTCAAAAATTTCCAAAGCTGGTATTTGGCAAAGTCTGTTTCTGACAGCTGAGATGAAAAGTAATCACAGGTGAGGCACGCTGCCCTGACAGGTGCTGGGGGGATCAGCCACTAAAAATACAAAGTGGTCCAATTAGCAGTGTCCACCCTTAATCAAGAGTTCTGGGAACTGCAAAATTAAACCTGCCTGCACCCATCAGAAGACTGCAAACCCCAGCTGAGATAGAAAAGCCAATGCACTTGAAAAGATGGAAAACTTTTATAGGAAACAGATACAGCCATGCCCAGATTCTGAAGTGCAGACTGCACAGGAGAGAAGGAAGCTGTGATCTCATCAGCAAGGCAGGATAATGAGGGACAGTTCTGATTTAATCTTGGAACAGTTTGATTAGATGTGTTTTTATTTAATTTATTTGCTTAAATCTTTAATAAACATTTGTCTATTTGGGTTACCACAGATAAATATGTCGACCTGCATTCTAACCTGAACTCCCCTTTATTTAATGACTAACTTACTACTGCACGAGTACTTCTCTGACGTGTTTGTATTATTATCTTACAAATGGATTCTGCCAGCTCATTCCCAGATGTATAGTCTTCAGATTCAATAAGCTTTCTGTATAAACAACAGATTGAATGGCCTTTGTCCTTATTAGCTTATAGAAAATTAATTTCTTGGTGTTAATTTTTGGGCTTGGGCCAGCTGCCAAATGCTTAGGGCAGCTGCTAGAACTATAGACAATATCACACAAGTCGGAGATGGAAAGATCTATTGGGCTGGTTCCTTCGACTAAAGACTGATGAAGAAATGCAATCAATGAATCACATTCCTGTCATGTCCTCTCTAGTACACACTCAATTGTCTTGGCTGGTTTTGAACAATTGCAGCCACAAAGCCTCTACCACTTCACTTACTGCTTCGTCCTACTCTAAACCAGACACTTTGGAAAAATTTAATACTCACTAAAAACACATGAGCTTTACAGATTATGGAGCAGGGAAGAGCCAATGCACCCATCCAGTCGGATCACCTTCACAATCAGAACTACAGCTTCAACCACTGACCCTCACACTAACCCTCATGATGCAAGGCACAGCTCAAGCATGTGGATTCAGACCCTGAGGGCTCTGAGGACTAAGGCCTTACTGTCCCTCAGCAAATTATTTCTATGTTGAACGACTGTTTTAAAACTTATCTTTGATTTCACATTTACATTTCTCAGACTCCCAGTTACAGCTACTGAACCAACACTGCTGGGTCTCTGCTAACAGATATATTTGCACTGTGATGTTAGTTATACACCTTCTAAGTTCTTCCCTCCTTCTCCCCCATACTTGTTTCAGAGTAATCTGACTGACAACTTGGACATTCTCTATGGCTTCAAACCTTTTTTTTTAAATAAAAAAATAAAATAAAATGTATCTTTCCTTGAATAACAAGTCCCAAAGACATAATCACATTTTGCACTCTGAGAGTCTCTTCAATTTCATACATCTCTTTTGTTGAAATGCCCAGAACTGACTCTTAAGAAAAGTCTTAGTGACATCTGCTGTATTTCATAGATCCTTGACAAGATGCATGTACACAGGCAGCTCAAAGAAGCATTTGACTTGTTGGCTCCATTTATCTCATTTACTGGCCCTTAAGGTCCCTTTCAGCATTACTGCTTTCAAAATAGTTCCCATTAAATATTATATATTTGGTTACTATCCCCAGTGCTGAATCTTCTTCGGTTTCCTGTGTATTTTTGGGGATCTTCCACATAGACTTTGGTGTCAGCAACAATGTGGGTTTTTTAGATATTAAAGAGGTAACCAGCTAATATTGTAATAAAAATCTGTATTATCTATTATTTTTAAGTACTATATTTTGTAATTAATATTTCTAAACACAGACAACAGCAATGAAGGGCACAAGTGCCACTTTTAATGGTCTGCTCCACATCCCTATTTCAACTGCTGTAATTTCTATGCGACACAATACTACATGGGAAACAAAGGTTTCAATAAATTTAAAATATAAAACCCAATTATCCTGAACATAATAGAAGCTTTCTTATGCAGAAACTAAACACGTGTGCAAATTCTGACCTGATACCATCTTAATAACAGATAAGGATAATAATGAAGTTCTTCACAGTTAATAACAAATTCCTGTATGGAAGGGGGTTATGCATATTATATGAGGCTGGGAATGAACCTGTGCAAGATAAGAGAGATAAAGTAATCAATGTACGTCTACCATTCGGGCTCTTCTGGGGACTGGCTCATCTTTTAACCATATCTGTGCACTGTGAGGTAAAATAAGCCCTGATTTCGATGAGAATCTATTAGCATTCTTGTTATATAAATATTAAGAATCCTGTCCTGCAAGCATTGTTGAGGAGATCAGAAAACTGCCAAATGATAAGGTTAACACAGGGAACCAAAACCTTTGCTTGTGACCTGTCTCTATGACAGTGTCTTATTCTAATTAGGCTTATTTTTTTTCTTGCATTTTCCCTACTATTCCATTAACTGATAAACTCCAGTTACACTGACTGTAGGTAAGCACTCTGAAGAAAAGGGAGGGAGGCAGGCTGGTGTTACAAGCACAACCAGAATCTTTCCAAATGTTTAAATTCAACCCAGCAGACTGGCAGTAGCTACAGCTTTCTCATCACTGCAATTTGTCATGTTTCAGCCTCTGCAATGACAGCACAAGGAAACTGGGCTTTCTACTTCTCTGCTTTCTTCTAGTGTGTCTAGAAATTTCAGTCACAGTTATCAGCTTATCACACAACTGAGTAACCCAGCAGCATGTCTAATCCTCTGGGTGTTCTCATACTAATATAAACAACCTACATTCAAGAGAAAATAAAGTAATTCAAAGATGTGGAGTTATAAAGTGTCGATGACTTCTGTAGGCAATCGGGTTAGATCAGTAGAAGGTTGTTCCTTGTTCTGCTATTATTAAGCAAATAAAATGACTGACCAGAAAAACAAATACATTGACATACTTGCCAGCTCTTTTCAGATTACTATTGCTGAAGCAAACAGAGGAAATATTTTTAGGAGTAGTTAAATCAGCCAAAACCAGTGAGCCTGTAAAGAAGACCTACTTGTACTGGAGAATTTCTAGTAACTGTCCCTAGTTGTCTTCCTGTTCCACTGTCTCAACGGAAGAAGCCATAGGAAGGTCCAAATCTGAAATTACCAGCACAAGCTGCTTGACATAAACCAGTTGAAGAACTCCTTCATATACATTTATTATTTATATGAACAGGAGTAAAATCTCAGCTGCCCAGACAGCTGCTTGTTGGGTATTTGCTTTTCTTTTTTGCCTTTCCCTCCACCCCCTTTTTCCCAAGTAGAAGGTAGATAATCATTCTTTCAGATCTATTACAGTAGCAGATGGATCAATGTATGGAAACAAGAGGATGAATTCTCTAATCCTGAGACATTTTGAAACAATTTTCAAATTAATTGAAATTTCAATGCATCAGTTGTGCAAGTCAAGCTAAAAACCAACAGCATATTTATCAGCTGAGATAAATAAATACCAAACTTCTGACCTGCTTACTCTTTTAATGTGAGTAGTGATTAATTTCAGTGCAAGCACTCAACATTTATGAGGTATATAAATGCTGCCAGGACTCAAACTGCTTAAGCTGCTATGAGTAGGAGCTACACTGAGACAGAGCAGGTGTGAATTTGCCACTTACCAGAGTAAGCAACATAGCCAACCCCAAACGTGCACTGGAGAACATTATGCATGAAGAGGTTTCCATACACTTCAGAAGATCTCTCTCTGCATCACAGGAGCATGAGCAGATCCTCATGGTGCTCCAGGAATGATTGCTTTGGAAAACTGCACAGACATTTTAAAGCTAATTTACCACCTCATGTTTCCACTTCTTGCCTTGAGTTAGCTTGGATTTTCAGCTTCATCAGCACACTGACATTTATTTGGGATTCAAGCTTCAGATTATGAGCAAAAACTTTATCTACATCACCACTGAAATGTGTTGATGTCCTCAGAGGATGTGAGACTTAAGAGAGGCAAGCAACCAGAGAGCACTGTGGCAGGAAGAAGGGAAAGCAGCAGGATGGGAAGATCCTGCCACGTAGTTTTGGCAGCTCTGTTGTACACTTGAGCCAGACAACTCTATTTCCAAGACTACTCGACCACAGTTTGTTTCCCAGAGGCACACAAAACTCCAAATGACATCATTACATCCTGAAAGGGCAGCAGCACCAGGGACAGCAGTGCAGGAGACCGTGGGGTTTTGGTGACACAGGAAACTGCTGTCAAAAAATATCATCAAAACATGATGTGAGCTGGCAAAGCCAACGGCCACATCTCCACTCTGTGGACTACCCTTGCTGCTTCCAAGCTGGCTGCAAGTTATTTCTCTTTCTGCATTCTGACTCCTAATGCAAATTTCCCCAGTGGGAACCTACAACCTGAGCTCTGCCAGCTGTCTAGAGCCTGGATCAATGTACAGGAGTTCACAGCCAGGAATGGTATTTTGGTCTATGACCACACAAACCTAAAGCTTTGGGAGAATCTGAATCCATCTGAAAATGACAACTCGCTGCCACTTCTCTTAGGAGAGGCTTCTTACCACAAATTTGACCAAGGTTCAGTATTTTAAGAGTCCTTACTGAGCCAGAGAGAGAAACCCAACTGAAAGTACAGACTTGGATACAGCTCTCTGAAAGGTGAAGGGATATGTGGGGTTTGCCCGAGTAGAAGGCAGACAATAATTCCTTCTAATCTATTATAGAAGCAACAAATGAACAACTAATTCTACAAAGATTTATTCAAAAACCCAATTGATTTAGACTGTTTACTTATTATGGCTCTTCATTTAACATTAATAAGCACTGTTTAAATTCTAAAGTAATTGCATATAACCATGTTTATTTTATTGCATGTATAGATGTAGTATTGTTTAAAAATGCATAAAGAATAAACTTTATTTTTTCCTTTTATTTTCCAGATCTTAATGATTTAGGGTTTTTTTCCCCCCATTATTAGCCACCAACCAATTTATAAGATATCTATAACAAAGCTCAAAAAATTCCTCTACAGTTGGCTGGCAAAGAAAATGCTTTCTATTTGATTTTGTATTAAAAGGAAATTGGATATCACAGACTAAAATGGCGATGTCAGCCAGAAAGATATTTTGAGACAAAACGCTGAAGACTCACTTCAGAGAAAAGATGTAAACAAGAATGAGTGACTGAAATAATGTGGACTACTTCAGACATGGATGAGAAGTACTAAAGATCAAAAATGAAGTATTATGCTCTAAAATGATCCAATAAAAATCGAACTGCAGTGCAGTAATCAGAAAATGTATTGGAAAAGAGATAGGTTATAAAAAGAAAAAGGAGCTTCCAAGTACTGCGGGTTATCAGCTACTGTGGAAAAATCTGTATATGGGAGATTGTATTTCTAACAAAATATGCACACGACCAAACCCGGTTGGATTTGCTGTTCCAAAGGAAGTGAACTATAAAAATTAAAAAGCTACAACAGAGGCAGAATCACAGGCTAAAATAAAAATAATCAATGCAACCATTGATAGGAAGGTTGAGATGAACACTGCACTGACTGAACACAGAGCCGTGCAAGGCTTGAGGAGGAATGACTCAATTAGATTTTTTCCCCACGGGCAGACACACAGAAGATAGTTGTAGACACATTGAGCACATCACAAAAAAGCATTTGGGCAGCACCCCTTGTTAGAAAGAAGAACTGCAGTTCTAAGCAGTGATTAATTACAAACACTCTGGAATTAAAGCCTGAAGGGTCAGGCAGAGAAGCCCTGGCAGACAGTGGCCACTGCCCATCTCCACAGACACCAGCACTTGCTACCCACAGACTTGCACAGGGTGGGAGGAAGGTTTTCCTTTGTCACAGCAATAGAGAATCACTGGAAAGCCATGTCCTTCCTTAGCCATGCCTGAGCTGGGAGAGGGAAGGACTGAGGATTTTTGATAAAGGCACAACCCCCTAAGCAGTCTGATGCTAAACCAAGGCACGGGAGAGGTGAGATGCTGAAGGCTTCCTCCTGCACCTGCACCATAGATCGTCTCTCATTTTCTCTTCCCATCAAAGTAGCCAGATTTCTCAGGACTGCAGCATTCTTTATGCCACAGGCACTGACAAGACAAAGACAGCAGGAACTTGGCAGAGCACCCTCAGTTAACCCCAAACACAAACTCTGTATGAGCAGACACACAGCACTGAGGGTGGCATCTTCCTCAGAACAGCAGCTTCTAGCTCCTCTCACTGAACCAGTAAGGGATGGTTCTTTCACTTGCATTCATGCGACTGAGATAAAAATAAATCTTGACTAGCAAGAAACTCTTTTACATGAGCCCAGCATCAAGAGGTCAAGCAGATTCAAATCAAGTACGATTCACATAAAATAAATTACATTGGATACCTCCAGTTGCACAATCAGTAAGTGTGTTTATATCAAATTAAGCAGAAAAGCATAAATTCAAAACAAGAATTATGACTCTGCCACTTCAACAAAAATTGCAAATAAAATCCTTGCTCTGAAGGAGCTGAGCACACTGGGCAATAACAGAAAGTTTGTCGTCTCAAAAGCACTGCTTGGGAAAAGTTAATCAAATATGATGTTCTCAAAGTGCCACTTGAAATTGCTGCTGGACAAAACAATGAGGAGGGCACTCAAGTCTCAACAACACTTACTGTGGCTTTGGTATATAAAAAGTGAATATATTAATTTATATTTTACATTTACTCAAAAATAATTGCCAGCAGAGAGAGAAAACCATATTGTATTTAGTTTGAGAGCTACACTGAAAGAAGAAATACCCTTTTTGATTAAATGCCTTTTACTCCACTGACTAATGATGGTAAACCTGGGGTGTATCTGAGGCACAGACTCCTTTTTGCTCGTTGTCATTCTGTAAGACAATGGCACTGCTTGAGAGTGTAAAGAGAGCCACTTAATACTGTTATGATGCTAAACAACCCACCAGTGAGCTATAAATAAGTGGGGTGACAATATGGTGAAGATCCTACATCACACCACAAGGAAACTCTAACACCAGGTTGATTAAAGGAACAGCTTCACCTAGTCCTATAGCAAATGGATCTTTGACTCTTCCTTGGCCACGGGGTTTTACTAATAGGATATGTAACAATAGTTTGGAAAAGATGAGAATAAATCACGATGAAAAATTGCAAGTTCATTTACGAAAGTGAATTCATTTCAGCTTCAAAGCAAGTGCAATGCTCACTACACTGATGTGAACAAGCCCAAAGCAACATTTGCTAATGTTCGTTACAATGACGAGATTCAGAAGCCAAAAGAAAATTAACAGTTCATCAATAACATTCTACTGTTCCAAAAATATCCCCCTAAGATAAGAAAACATCATCTGTGTCAAGCTGGAGTCATACTCTGCAGTATTTGTTAGCTTAGCCAGTGCTATTTGGGATCTTCAGAGGAAGAAAAGCAGGGAGAAAGTCTAGTCACAGACATTTAAAATAATTCATGTGTTCACACTTGTTTAATGTGCATATCATTTGGGGATAGAAGAACACTTAATAGTTACAAACATTTCTTTCTTAACTTGCCTGTAGTTAAAATACTGATGCTTTTTTTCAGATCCAGTGCACCATGCTGTCTTGATTACATTTCTAACCACATCAGAGAAGATATAAAATCCCTCTAATGCACAAAACTGATGAGGTGGGGAGGGATAAGTGCTGTGTACCATAATAAAGACATATACAGTTTAAAAGTACCCTTAACTGTTGTCCTTTGGGTTTCTGAAGTTTTCTAGAGTTGAACAACCCTGAGCTAATATCCTAAGCCATCTTCACTTCCAATCGTTTCCTCCCCCATATGAATCTTTTAGGAAGTGTGATTGGAACAAGACAATCTCCACATCACTGACTTTTCTTTTCTGGGTAACACCCAGGGTAGGGACCACAGCTCCTTGACAACTGGTTCCTGTTGCCCAGGGGGCTGCTCCCCTGCTCTGCCCAGTACGTGTCCTGGTGAAGGCCCAACCATCAGCTGCTGACACTGCTGCTCACCTGACACTCAGCCTTGGGAAGCACGGTATCAAATCTGCATTGCAAATCATCTGGAGAAGAAACTTAAAAGAAACAACACTGGCAATATAATTAGTCATCAGAATATGTGAATCTAATTAAAATATTACTCGAAAACATCTGTTAGGGAGAGGAAGCAGCCTGAAGGAATTATTCAGTGCTCCTAGACCAGTACTCTAGAAGAGATAATTATACACAATTCCTCTTACGTTCATGTGACACAGAGTCAGGGTGTTGAGCTAGGTATAGATTAAAGAAAACAAAATTAATATCTAAAATACTCAACTTCATTTCTCTGGACCTGTATTTGAAAGCAAGTTGAAATAAGGAGTATTCAAATCTGTGTTACACCCCACAAACTAACTGTAATGTCATATACAACTTCTCATTCTTACCCTGTTTTCTACTGCAGAAATAAGAAACAGTCTAATGGGTTTAGTTTAGCTTCCAGTTTTAGAAGACTATGAGGGTTGCATCCATGGGAAGCAGCCACTTTCTCCATTGCCCATGTTTCTTCTAGATGGTCTGACCAAAGCTATTTGCTCCTATCAATACTTCCCATTTGTAGGATGAGGACATGCTAACATTTGTAGCTCTGCATAATACAGATTTATGCTGATTTTCATCTTACTTCTAAGCCCAAGAGGAAATGAAATACTAACAAATTTGGAAATGGAAGATAAGACTTTCTCATGTAATTTAATACACAATGAATTAAATGGGTAAAAATGAAGAAAGGGCTGAAGAGGAAGAACGAGCAATCTTTTGTCATCCGTGGTAGGGCGACAATAAATTCTTAGAAGATCTCATACTGTCAAGAAGAAATGATATTTAGATTAAACCTTGCTAGACCCTAAAAGGATAATTTGTCAGCATTTTCCACTTTTCTACCAATCTTGTACTCATTTGCCAGATCTCTCCTTTTTATCTCACAGTATTACAGTCTGGAATAGCTAAAAAGCATTTTGTTAGTGGGAAGAAAAAAAGCTCTAGATCCCTTTGTATTTAAAACCATACTGGCTGAGGGTGTAAGGAACCAAGTAAGTGTAATTTGGTGTTATTTTTCTGGTAGCCTTAACTATAATCTTCTATGACCAGAGTTCACAGGTTTTCCCGTTAGCCTCATTTCACACTAATAATGTTCCACTGGCAGCTTTCAGCAGAACATCCCAAACTTTGATGAAAACCAGGTTCCAACTGTCAGGAACATTTTAATTTTAAGACACATAAGTGAGAATTGCTTATATTTCAAAACAAGTCTTAAACTAAACCTGTATTAAACTAAAAGAAATAATGTATTCCAAAGGATATACATACAAAACATGACTGTAGGTTGTTTTTGTAAAGCAGATATCTGATCTTCTAATACATTTTACATTTTAGCCAAAGAGATAAGAAAGAAAACATATTATAAACTTAATAATAAACCAACATAAATAAAACATCAGGACAGACATGCTGATTGTTTGGAACGGAACTGTTCCCAGCAATACACTAGTCCAGAGATGTCCTCATACAGAATTCATGGCAAATGTTTAACAGAAAAAGGGGTTTTTTTTCACATCCCTCTGGTCTCACAGAGATTGCTGAAATGAAGAGTCAGATAATCCCCAGACTCTGGCACTGCAGCACCCTGACAAAGCAGGTGCTTTACTGCCTGACCCCTCTCACCTTTCCCCTCTGTGGCAGCCCAGAGAAATCGAGCTCCCAAGAACTGCCACATCCTTTTGCACTGGTAAAATATTTGTGGAAAGACTTTCCCTGCATGCTCATTTCCACCTGAGGAAGTCAAAAGGATTTAGAAGAAAGAAGGAGCAATAATTTATATTGCTACAGGCTCCTTAAGCCACTTCCACTCTCCTTTCTGCATGACACAGGCGAGGGAAGCCAAGTGAATTTTTTTGAGCTCTAATGCCAAGTTACTCATTTCTGGGAGAAAAATTAGACCTGACTTTTCTCCTCAAGCTTCCTTCTCTCCCCTCTTTTAGCTACTCATGAAAGAAAACAAAACTGCAGGGCTAAAAATATTACAAAATCTTGTGCAATTGCACAGATACTTTTTCAGGTCATTTGGATTATTGAACATAAAATACATTTCTACTATGTTCTAAATATGGTTTCATTGTCTTCAATGTGAAATATGAAATACTGTTTGATATTTGTCCTTAAATTAGTGTTCATTGTGCTTAAGAGAAACATGTGAAAAGGGAATGTTTAAAGATTGTGTGCTGATTTTAATATACCATAGGAAAACTGTAAGGATTAAAATAGCAGATATGCAATTAAATGCCCCTGTTAGAAAAAGTAATGAAGATATTCATTTTAAAAGGCAGATTTTTCTGCACAATACTGACAAACAGCAACTCATCATAAGCTGAATTTCCATATATGAGTAATTTCATAAATGACTTAAATACTAAGGGTACAAATGCAAGATGTTAATGATTTTACAAAATTTACATTTACAAAATAGCTTTGACACTGAGGAGGCTTCTTTGAAACAAAACCAACATAAACACCATCTAAACACTGAGAAAAAAAAAACCCATCACAGAAGCAAAAGAAGTCTTTTATTAAGGCAAGATTAGTGGCCCTTTCCTGTCAAGCATCTGAGAGTCTCATCTATCAAAGGTCTGACAAGCTCCAATAAACTCCTGAAGTTGAAGGAATTTCACCACAGGGTGAAATGTGTTGTAAGTGATGAGGTTGCCTTCATCTGTTGGGTGACTCCAACCAACCAACCAACCAACCAACCAACCAACCAACCAAGCAAGCAACCAAGCAACCAAGCAACCAAGCAACCAGCAGACAGGAGTGCACAGATACAAATGCAATCCCTGCCACAACAACAATGCAAAGCAATGCACACTAGGAAGGTAGAGAAAAATATTAAGTGGCACAGGTGGAAGGGGACTAAGAGTGAGCTTTATACTTGCAAGGTTATTTACACATATTTGACCTAACTGCTCTGCTTGTAAATTAGTAATTCTATTTCCTAATTGCACCGCTGTAAATAAAGAATGACAGGACAGGAGCTGATGGAAATTGTTCAGATACAACCGTGGTTATTACAAACAGAAACACAAGCAGTCACATGCACACTTCTCAGAGAATCTATTGTTATTATAATGTAGCTGTTGATAATAATTTCCTGAAGAAAGGAGAAAGCCAGAGATCAGCTTAATGCCTGGCTTGTTTACAAAATAATAGTAAATAACAGCAACATTAATCCCAATGCTCTCACTTTCTTGCATTAAACACAAGACTTTTATGAGGAGCCAAATTCAAGTCTAATTTAAACAGGTGTGAATTCACAGTAGGTCTATTGACACACAGCAGAAATTCAATCTGAATTTTATCCTCAGCTAAATCCTCCCCATGTCTGAGTAACTGCTGCATTCACAAAGCTGTGTATCTCATACAGCACCAGCCTCTCCAGTGTTTAGTAATTAAACATCTTTATTCCTTTGACATAAACTGTGAGGATGCTGAATCTGAAGTACAAAGAGCTGTGGTGACTTGCCCCAAAGTCACCCATCTGCTCAGCTATCCAAGTGAAAAAAACCCCAGAGATTTAGGGAGACTCAAAAGCTCTGTTAAATGGACCACAGCTCCCAAGGTATAAAACAAACCCTTGGGTGAATCACATAAAATTAATCTTACATGTTTTTATGTCATAAAACTCAGCTTTGATCTGTAGCCTACTAATTTCTCTACTACATCTACTTACTAATATATGGCTAGTATCATTTTTCCATCTTTGCAGTCTGCTACTTAAAATTATTTACATTAAAATTATTGTTCCAAAAGGAATCTAATCTTGTACACTGATGCTAAAAAAGAACCTTTCCAATATTTTCTATATATCATAGAATACAACTCATAGGAAACAGATTTTTTTCATAGCAGGGATTATTTCCACACCTCCCCCCCCCCAGCTTTCTTTTTAAAAAGACAAATATGTTATGAAAAAAAAATAAATCCCCTGGCCAGATCTCAAGCACTCTAAAGCTTTACTCCATGACTGGAATAGTGGTATTTCAGCCTGTACTAACACCCTAATTTCTTGCCTACAAATCTCAAAGCTGTTGTGAACTATAGCCAATGCCTAGTTGTCATAAAATAGAGCATCCAAAGGAATTGAACATGAATCTGGCTCCACGACTGAGTGTGCATTTCATCCAGTACTGGGAATCCAGTACCCTGCTATATTGGTTCTCACTATTTAGTAGAGAAAGAGTAAGGAGTAAGTCAAAGAAGTCAGCCTTTAAAGTACATCAGAACAACCTGACAACCTAAAACACGTTAAAAATGGTGTTATTGCAGATACAGCTTAAGCTCCATGCTAGCTCTCAGCTGGGATGGAATAACTAAAGGAGTTGATGGTGGTGCAAACAAGTGAAATTTGGCTCAGGAATGGGTTATGGCATGGCATAAATGCACTTGAGGTCAAATTCATTGCTTCCCAGCTGCACAGACATCCTGTAAAGCAAAACCTAAGAACTGCATGAACAGTTTAATGGAGAAGAGTATATGGATACAAACAGAACTGTGGTCTCCTTTTAGTGCCCTGGCTAGTGTGGGATGCTGATCCCTGTCATGTGATGGAGTTGGGGACAGACATCTGAAGACCACCTCTCTCTGTAGAGCAGGGATAGATTCTGGCCCATAGCTTTATCCAGAAAAATAAAGAAATAATATGTGTGGCAGCTCAGTAATCTGGCAGACTAACCCACCAAACTCACTGCCCTGACATGCTGCAATGACAGGTACTACTGCTCCAGGGAGAACAGAGTCTTCTCAGTAGAGTAAAGCAACTATTTTTGATATTGTTATTCTGTCGTGTTTCCCTCTAAAATTTACTTTCACATATAGTAAACACTGTTCATGTTTAAACAGAGCTATTTATACCACACCAGAGATAAGCAATGATCCCCAAGAAATTGGTCATTCATTACTTGCAGTTAATATATATTTTGCTTAGCCTCAGGCAAAGCTGAAGGCAGTTTGTGCACTAATAGACTATTATTAGATGCCATTAATGTTGACAACACTGATTTAAATAGGAATGTTGGTGTTTCACACAATCTGTTCAGTGCTGCCAAAACAACCCGAGTATGTTTAAATAGTGATTATGACAGAGTTGGTGTATCTGTGAAGGAAAATAATCCTCAAACCAATTCTCAAATTGGGGTACTCGGAATACATAATAAAGAATATCTCCTGTTTCAGGGAACCTGCAGCTAGAGCTCTGATTGAGGATGAGGAATACTAGGAACACCCAAACAGAACAAAATTAGCAAAACATATTTGCTTCAGATCAGCGTGTGGCAAAAAAATGCCCTGGCAGCAGGGCCACCAGAGTCCATGCACTTAGCTGTTCTCATGTCACCACAGAACAGGCTACTCGGCATTTGTAGCAGAACTGTTCATAGAGGGAAAAAAAAATCAGCACCAAAAAAACTCAAGAAAAACCAAGTAACCTTTTGACAATACAGACAATAGCAGCAACTCGTTTTCTCAAACAGTCCAACAACTGTATCTTCCTCATTCATTTTACTCCAGTCACGAATAGTTGTGTTCTCACACAGTTTACTCAACCCTTTGGAAAGCCAGAATTTCAAACTATCTATTTTTACAGCAATTAGGCAGTCCCGTGAAAAGGAGCATTTCGTGAACTTCCAGAAACAAATCCCTCAGCCACTGCACACCAGGGAAGTTACTGGCTGGCACAGAGAGAGGCTACATCCATGGGAGGAACTGACAAGGACAAATGCAACACTGGTGGCTCTCTGATAAAGCCCCTGGCACAAACAACTTCCCAGAAACACAGAGATCTGCCACCTACTACTTCATTTAAGTGGAGATTTATGAAGTGCTGTATTCAAACAGAGCCTGGTTACCCAGTGCCAGCCCAGATGGAAAACGCTGCTCTCTGGATCAGGAATCTCGACTAGGAACTTACCTGTGAAGTGCAAGATAATATAAATGAACGTAGCTTGAACCATCATTGTCTTCAAAATTATCCACATTAACTTTCAAGACTGTAATTATTATAATGACTCAACACCACAGGAAGCACTGATACGTGCTCTGTCGATCCTGCCTGGAGACAACTAAAGAGTTCAAATGAGTTTGTGCTCTCAGTTTCTCTCTTCCAACTTTCTACCAACTATTTAGTTCAAATTTCTATTCATGTACTCAAAATAAGAATCCCTGATTAAAACTCTGTTATAAAGCTTGCAAAGAAACAAATATTAAAGCCACATTCAAACTCTTCTTCTAGACCACGCAGGAAATTAGTTTAAAATGATTAAAATCGTTCTCTGAGACAAACATTTAGAAGAAACCACTCCATCCTTTGTTGGTAAAGCACAATAATTATGTGTCCTTATCCTAACAGCACCTAACCCATGATTCCTGCAATGAAGAGAGTCACAAAAGCATTTCCTTTACTACCTACAATAATTTTCATCTCTAGCAAGATGACTTATTTAGTGCATCTTTTACAGCTAGCAAAACATCATGAATACTCAGCTGCAGCTCTGCCCTCTGCACTGAAATGAACAGCTTGATTATATGCTTAATCTGCTTTCAATATGTTGGCTTCCCCAGCACCTTAAAACATCAATGACCATGTGTATTTTTCAGTCTGCATGGTACAAGTATGCACATTCCTTTCTTGGGGAGCATTCCCTTTAAACCATTTCCCAAAAGGCCAACCAATTCCAGGCAGGTCAGATTTCATTCATTCAGCCACCACCTAAACCCAAATGTTTGTGGAAAATACACATCAAAAAAACCCCTCAACCCGAGACAAAAAGCTCCCTATCCAGCAACACTTGAGAGAGGATGGATCCCACACAGCCTGTGGCAGAAGCAGGAAGCTGGAAGGCAGGCAGCCCTTGATCATCATGCAAATGCAGTGGCAGCTGAAAATGAACTGCATCTAGCAACACAATACAATGTGATAGTGTCAAATGCTTAATCCTCAAAGGAGTATTTAATTAAAAACAAGCAGAGCTCTAAACCCCCACCCCACCCCCTTTTTCTTTTTTATTTTCTTAAAAAAAACTCACACAGATAATCTAATGTCTTTCCATCTACACTGAATGTTATCACAGGTATTGACAAACATGCAGATGAAATTACAATTAAATTACCAGCTTTGTCTTTGACAAAATCATAATACTTAACTATAGAAACTACACTCATGACCAAACTCTCTTTCATCTGATGACTGTAGATCTACTGCCACTGAAGCATCAATCTGCCACCTTTACTAGTTCCTCTAGTTCCTCTAGCCCTCATCCAGTTAAAAATACATGTTTAACTACATTTAAATCTGCTGTAACATGTAGATGTTAAACACAGAAATTAAAATATGAGCTAAGCTTGTTGATCTTAAACATGATAAATCTGTTTACTTCTTGTATTCTTTAATTTAATTTAATTTAATTTAATTTAAGGAAATATTTAGAGCAGATTTTTGTCAATTTTGATGCAGAACTAAAATAATTATTAATTCCCTCTGTGTTAAATAAATACTTATTTACCCTTTCTGTGACATGCTAACCCATAAGACAAGCAAGTAAGTGTAAAGAAAATGGAAAGAAAACTAACACTTAAACCCCAAACAAACCCCAAAAAAACCACCCCCCCAGCCTAACTCAGAAACCCACCCTCCATATGCAGAGGAACACAGAACAGATGAAATAACAGGTGACCTGAGAGCATTCAGGAGTCCAGGTTGTCTCCCTGATGTCACCTGGCTGTAGAGTCTTAAAGCCACACCCAGAAGCCAGCATGTGCAGCATCAGTCCCCCACAAAACGTGATTTAAACGCACATGTTCTCTGTTTTTTTCCCCCCCTATTATTCTATATAGAGATTTGTTTCAGAGCCTAATTCATAGGCCACTTAAATGATAAATGTCTTATGGCATAAAAATGGAGACTGCAGGAAAATAAGTGAGGTCTAGAAGAATGATGTTTTAGCAAAAACACTGTTTCATTTTTTGGTCTTATTTTCCATCTATACTATAAATAAAAACCACACACCAAACAACTCTTTCACCTTTCAATGATACAGCGACCGAAGGAGAAAAACAANCTGCTGTAACATGTAGATGTTAAACACAGAAATTAAAATATGAGCTAAGCTTGTTGATCTTAAACATGATAAATCTGTTTACTTCTTGTATTCTTTAAGGAAATATTTAGAGCAGATTTTTGTCAATTTTGATGCAGAACTAAAATAATTATTAATTCCCTCTGTGTTAAATAAATACTTATTTACCCTTTCTGTGACATGCTAACCCATAAGAAAATAAAGGTTTCAAATAAATTCCTCCTGCTATTGAGTACATTAGATGCATTTCTTTATTACCATTCTCCCCATCAGACTTCCTCTCATGGTCAGTGTCAGTGAGGGACAGGGCGGAGTTAGCCCGGCTGGACAGGCAGGAGCTGTGCTCAGATTTCATCCCCCTCATCCACATCCTCAGGGCATGATCCGGGGATGCAGCACCTTCTGTCTCAGTATCCACGTCCGAGCCCACCTCCAGTGGGTAACTGTGCTCAGCCACACCGTGTAAATCTGTCTGATAGCCAGAGCACAGAATATGGGGAGTCTCACAGAATTCCATGTCTGGAAAAGAGAAAAGTTCAGAAAAAAAATTTAGAAGTGAAAAGCAACAGACTTTTGATTTTTCTTTTGGAGAATCTGTTTTGTGAATTAGCATTGTTAATACTATTAGAAGACTGTTTTTGGTCAGTGACTCACCCTCTTACCTAATCACATTTAATACAACTAAAAGAGTGCAATTCTGTGAACTAGATCATGCTGCACTGTAATTGTGCCTTTCTGCCTGACAGAAATATATATTATAGCTCAAATGTATGTACACAACTGCACGCTGACAGCAGTACATCAATTTACAGCTGAAATAAGCACTTAAAAATACAGATACTTTCTTACTTTTTGACAGAAAGGCAACAGCTCTAAAATCCATCTCCATACATTTTGGTCACAGGTAAAGCAAAACAAATTTGCCAGATAAAATCTGAAATCTTTGATTAATCACAGAAAAGAAAGAAAGGGGACTTACCAATGGCTTGCTCTTTGAGAGTGCTGTCCTTGCATATTCACACCAGTGGGTTTTGGTTCTCCAGTGCTGGTGACCTACGGGAGCTTCCTAGAAGAGCAGTGACTCCTAGGACTGTGCAAGTACCACCTCGTGACAGACACCAAGCCATCAGAGATCTTATGGAGCTGTACAGTGCTCAGTACTTCAGTTACTGTTGCTAAACACTGTAGGGCAGTAGAAATCCGAGGACAAAGAGAAGGTGGACAGGACCCATAATGTGAATATGCAGTGAAAACAGTCTCGAAGAAGCACAGCTAAGCAGCAGACAGTGGCAAACTACAGCTTCCCTTGGAGGTGGCCTCTGCAGATTCTCACTTGTGAGAAGCCAATTACAAATGCAACTCCCAGGGAGTAAGACAAGGAGTTCTAATTAAATAAGGATTACAGAACTGCACTCCCTAATTGAACATCAGACCTGGGATGCCATCTTGAGAGACTAAATACAATCTCCAACGTGCATACAGTATTCTTGCCATTTCTAGGAAGGAAACATTAGAGACAAGAGTCATTGATAGAGACGGAGGACAAATACTCTCTTCTGCTGTCATCCCACCTAAAGCTTTAATTTACCAAACTAATCCACTTACCAGCCAGTGAGCAGAATGGTTCTCACTTTAAGCATCTCTCCAAAACAACAAAAAGCCCTGGAGTTTTCTTAAAGGTATCAACCAAACTCTACAAATGAAATGCTAAGCTAGAAGATGCTGAGGGGGCTCAATGTTGAAGTCACCTATCTTTGCTTATCTTCCCTTTGCCATCAAAACATTCCTGAAAGTCTTCTGAGTTTTCAGCTCAGGGAATGGCAACCTGTTTGGATTCCAGAGGGCAGGGGAAGAAGGTTGGCAGCAAACAGCAAGAGGTGGCCAGGGCCTCACTTTCACCTGCATAGCCTTGGCAAGTCACCCTGTGCCCTTCATGTTGTGGCTGCCCATCCCTTTCAGAGCACCAGGACAGAGGTGGGGCCCCTCCAGAGAGCTCCATCACTGCTCTGATCCTTCCCCTTCTTCACAGGAGGTTTTGATCTCTTCCCTACACTTGAGAAGCTGCAACATATTCCACCTCCATTAGCTCTGTTCTCCAAGTTTCTCAAATGCCTTGGGGCTGACTGTGAGATTTGATAGGAGAAAACAGCCAAGATGCTGGGAAGCAGCTGCACTCCTTTTGCAGCAGAGGGGATATCTGGCATTTTAATTTTATCTACCATTACAATGCAGCTCTTTGGGGCCTGTTTAAAACTGGCACTTGGCTGAGTGGTAGAAAGAAGGAGGGTATTTCAAGGCAGACTGGATGCTACTGGTTCTCAATGCTACACAGATGCTCACAAGAGAGACTGAAACCTGTAAGAGCCTCTGGAAAAAACTTCTCCTTCCCCTACAGCCAAGATGTTAAACACAAAACATATAATCTTCAGAGAAGTCCTGTTTTGCTTTCTCAAAGCTTATGGAGACACAGAGGCAATCTCACAAAGTTACTGGATCTAACCAAGTACAGTGTTGCTCATACAATGCCTTATTTTTAAGCATCATTTTAATTATCTGTTAAAAACAAACAAGCTCCACGTGGTTTCACCAGACAGCACGGACCATTGCATGGCACAAAGAACACAGATACTGGTGTTGGACACTGAACCACCACAGCTGCCTCACATTCCTAACTTTTACTTTCTTTTTGACAGCACTAAATGAGTAAAATCATCTTGATACAAACTAGGGATCCAATGCCAGTTCTTATTTTTTCTTTAGCAAATATAAAAAGGACCCGGACATAAGTCAAGAATTAATAAGCCAGCAACAGTTCCAGATTACTACCCCAGAGCCTCATATTGATGAAATACAGCCTGAATCACATAAGCAGGCTGGTTCTACTCCACTGTGGAAAGGACTACACTGCCTGGTGAGCTTGGGGTGTGGAAACCCATCTTAACAAACAGTTTTCAATAGCAAAGAGGCGAGTCAACACTTCCTTGTGAAACAGCCCATTTCAGCTTCTGCTTAATTGAGCTGAGCTAGTCTAAAGTGACAGGAGGCTCACTCCATGTACTGCACCTGTGCTCTGAAAGAAAGGTGAAAGCCAAATCTTGCTGGCAATTAGCTCAGAACCAGCAATAAACTGGCTTGTCACATGCAGGGTACAGCCCGGATTGCCCACTCCATCACAGCTCCATGACAGTTAACACACACTCTGGCAGATGAGATTAAAAAGAGGAATAAATGTATACTGCCATTTCAAGAAGTAGATTATCAAAGAAAATTAAGATTTAGCTGCTAAAACCATATAAAATTCAAGGGCAGTAAATTAGGTTCATACATTTGGACAGTTGTGTTTCGAGATACTAGCAGATCTTTAGAGTTGCTCGTAAGTGCTAATGAGCAGGTACTTCCAAAGGGGGATGGTTTATTGATGTACATCAAGGACAATTTATATTGAAAAACACTCTTAATTCTTTCCTCATGAAATAAGGGAGGCAACGGGATTAATTATCAGCCTTAATAGCGGTCACAGTTTTGTCTGAGGTCCACACTGCAGAAAAACAAACTCCAATGGACATGCCTCATAACTTTTCTTTTTTTTACCCAAAATCAGTATAGAATCACAGAATTGCTTGAGTTGGAAGGGACCTTAAAGATCATCCAGTTCCAACCCCTCTGCCCATGGCAGGGACACCTCCCATTAGATCAAGTGGCTCAAAGCCCCATCCAGCCTGGCTTTAAAAACTTCCAAGGATGGGGCTTCCCCCACCTCTCTGGGCAACCTCTGCCAGTGTCTCACCACCCTCAAGGGGAAGAAATTCTTAATATTTTAATTTTACTATTTTTACTTTTTAATTTAGATTTCTGTAGAGTACTACAGCAAGACAAGGTTCTTAGAGTGTGCCTCTGTTAAATGAATTCTACCTTGTGATCTCGAGAAGCATCTTCTGAACCTCCTTCCCCTTCAAAGCAGATTTCTACTTCTTTTCACCAGCTGAGGAACTTCCCCATGACTGAAAATCTTTTCTCTAACTTCACGAACCACGTCAGCTGGTGCCAAGTCCTCAGGGAGAAAGGATGGAGGCACTTCTCTGCAGGGATGTCCACTGCAGGCACGTGTCTGCCCCTGCCAGCCTGCAGCCCACATTGTCCCTGTTGGCAGCTGCGTGTGCCAAGGGGAAGATTCATCCCAGTAAATCTCACAAATGCTGAACGGATTACACATGTTTAAGCAGCACAGAATTTACCCTTCAGTCTGTATGTTAATTCAAAATGTAGCAGCTAACAAATTCAATATTTTAACTCACTTTTTTTTTTGGTGGAGCCAAAGAAAGTTGCTGTTTAATACGATAACTCCCATTCAGCTCAAGTCTAACCCAGTATATTGCCTTAATAGTCTACTTCTTAAGTATACAAGACTTAGCAGTATTTTAACTCCCATGGGATGCCTTTTCTGAGAAGCACTTTAAATGCCCCAAGTGTCTGCTTTTAGTCTGCATATCTGTTACCTACAATACTACCTATTGCAACAAGGAGATGGAGTTCATTTATCACAGACTCAGACTCACCAAAAAGACACAGTCACGAGAGAAATGAAGAAATGTTAATGTGAAATTCAAGTTTTGCATGAACTGTGGACAGAGAAAAAAAGGTTATAGTTATGAATGTATATAGAAGATATTGGGGATTGCCACCTCTGGAGTCTTTGGAGCCTATTGTAACACAACTATTAAAAATACAAGTATTTTACCTATTTTTACTAACCTTTTTTTATTTTTTATTTTTACCTATTTTACGAACTGGGAAAGTAAATAAACATTTATTTTGATAAATAGGTATTTAAAATAAAGAGAAGACTGCCTAAACAAAATAGATAAGACAGGGTCACAAAAGCAGCTGTATTAACAGAGATAAGCATAAAGACCCTTTCTTTCAGATTTTCCTATTCCCTTGTGGAAAAATGCTATTTTAGATAAATACAACAGTATTAGCAAAAAAAAACACTTATTTAAAGTACTTAACCTATCTGTTCAAGTAGAGAAAGAGCTTCTAGAAAAGTGTAGATAATTTATAAACTGGAATAATTTCCTAGGCTGCTATGATGTGCTTTTTATGAACCCTATCATGCAATTAAGCATTTCTGACTTGCACATTTTAAAAGTCTTTTAGGTTCACAAAAGTATTTTATCCTTGATTCATGGTGTGAAGTGGTTCCTACTCTGAGAATCCTTCCCACCCAAATACACACAAAATCAATTCTCCAGCTGAAAAGGTATAAATTGCTCTATCTCTGCAGATGTAAAAGTATTACAAAGGATTCTCAGCAGCTCCAAGGCAAGGAGAAAATATCCATGTCCTGGAAGTTGAAATCCACAGTACTTATTTTGGGGCAGTCTCCTTCTTTTTGAACTGGAGGTTATTGGAGAATACCAAAAATACCAGAATCTGAGGATAGAAAGGTTCTGAACAATAATGGAATTTCAGAAAGGCAAATAATATACATCAGCCTGAACAGTCTCATGTTTGCATTGGTTGCCAAGGTCATGTCTGAAGGAGTGATAATGGGAATTTAGGGGAAAAAAAACATCCTAAACATGCAGTTTGCTGCTGGTGTAGGGTTGGAGATTTTCTAGTGTTTCACTGTAACTTGTGTTTGTTGTTTCACATTCTGAACTCAGGCCAATGGTTTAATAAGCAAGTGTGTTGTAGGTGTCTGAAAATGAGAAAACAGGCAGAGAAGCTGCTCATGGCACAAGAGACTTGGGGTGGGGGGGAGGGAAAAAGAAATATACATCAAGTGGGGAAAGTGAAGTTCACACGCACTTTTGGAAGCAATACATATGCACCCTCCTAAATGAGAAATTTTGAGGGCTGTTGAGCACTCTGCTAAATTCAGTGTGTTCAATGGCCCTTAAAATTTCTCATTTCTCACCTGAGGACCATGGTTTACTGGCTGAACACTGGACTTGAGAATTAAATGGGCAGAGCTGTTAAACTACTTCATAAAGTAGGCTGTGTAACAACCTGCTCAGCAGCTTGCTGGATGTCTTTGTGTGTTCACATTTCATTTAGTCAGAGATCTCACTTGTTTCCACGTTGAGAACATACCAGATCTTTCCTAGCACAATATAATTCAAAGACATTAAGCTTCAGTAGCCATTCACATGAAAATCATCGAGGAAGAAGCCAAAAAATCAATTAATTAGCAGATTAATTACACTGACTATTAATTTGCTTTAGGAATCTCATGTTTATCACCAGTTACACTATTACCACAGTCCAAAACAGATTCTCAATTGTATCTATTTTAATGAAGTAAAATGTGATATAACTATAAGCAAATAAAAGATAGAATTTGAGTTTTTATACTTCTTTATCAAACGCATTGTATGGCACATTTTTTTACTGTATTTCACCTTGTCCTTGCATTCTCTTATCTGTGTAGCTTATTTTCTTAATCTCCAGTTACCACCAGAGATGCTAGAAGTTAAAAATAAGAGTAATAACAAATAAAGTAGGAATAAAAGAGGAATCAGAGCCTGCTATAACACCAAGGAGTTTCATGAAATGTGCAGATTAGGCAGCTAAGGGCTTAGGAAAGGAGGATGTGCTTTGGCTTGTGAAATTGATGAGAAAGAAACTCTCTATTCCCCACTCCTTCCCCAGAGGAACCAGGGGATGAGGTTCCAACTCATGCCTCATGGCAAACATCTTTCTAGTGTATTCTTTAGAATAATTCTTCAAGCTTAAAGAAGGCAGGAGCAGACTGAGCCTATTTTGCAAAATGCTCCTGGACTTCCCAGCTAGTATCTTTTATTTTTTATTACTGTTAAAATCAACAGGAATAAGGAAATGCACTTCTCAAGTTCTGCACAGAAACCATCCTATGAGAACAGAGACAGACCTTCTCCCCAGAAATGGAATATTCTTTTTGTAGATCACTGAGAGAGATTTCATTTTCCACGGGTAACTAACAAGACATCAGAAGAAGGCTTCTGGAGCTACAGAGTGGATGTAGTGGGTGTCAGTTTAAGTTAGGAAGAAACAATGTCATTTTCAGATTGACTAGGAATTTAATGCTTCAAATTCAAATATATCTGAAGTATTGCTGGCTAGAGCAATTCCTAAAGGGTGGTTTTATGAGGCACAGTACTTCTATTCACAAGATTCTCTTAAAGAGAAATTTCTATTGCAGGTACTCATAAATATCTCTCCTTTAATGAATTTTAGAGTTATAAAACCATAGCAAATGCCAAGAGTTAGCATTTAACCTACTTTTCTGATAAAGGAAACCTGCTTAATCTCAAATAATGACCAGAGTAACTCTACCCCATTAAAGACAAGAAGAAAAAAAATAAATCCAATTATCACAGATGAGAAAGAACCTCAATATCATTTCTGAGGATAAATGAAGTTCTTCTAAAGCTACAGTTAAAATAGAATTTGGAAAAGCTTGTCTTACAATACTTTAAATTAAAATTTCATTCTCAATTAAGAAAAAAGAAAATCTATTAGGAAATCAAGAATTTTCAAGGGAAAAAAAAATACTGTTTCAAAAACTCTGAGGAAAAGCATTAACATTTTCTTCCAATAATTTTAGAGGCTCCTTGGTTCTGAAATATTTTTTCAGCTACAAGTTTTGGCATTTGTGTATTTGTGGTTTAGTTCTTAAGAGGCAAAGTTAAGGTTGTGGTTCCAACTTATTTCAAAGTTAAAGGCACTTAAGAAAATAAAGATTGACAGAATTATTAAAGAGTGTATGTGTACACTAACATTCTGCAAATTACACTCTATTGTTGCTATATCCCTACAAACTTGAATTCTACCCAGAGATGCTTTTCTGGTGGCAATTTCTTACTGCAGTTACATTTAAAGCAGAATCACTTTCACTCAAACAGCAGCCTTGGAGGTTTCACGACAGGTACCACTTTATATTACAACTTAAGATGAAAATATGAAACCAAATTCTACCAACAGTTTTGGCTCTGGTTTAAAAATATTTTTTAAAGTATCTTTTGTTTCTGAAAATATTGAAATTGTTGCTCTTTTAAGGTGAACCATTAGTTAAGATATTAATTACAGTCACCTTCAAGGCAGAGCACGAGACATTCTGTTTGACTGGTTTTGCTTCCATCTCAGGAGCTAAGAAGGTGGTGTGTGAACAGCAGATCTCTGTTGCATTTCACCTTTTGTAATTACTCTGTCATAGTAAAGTTACAGAAATAAGAAAGGCTTTACTTATTCTGAAAGCACAAGAGTTGGAAAAACTTACAAGCAACTGTGTCATGGGGGGCAAACAGTGTGTAGAGGAGGAGGGAGAAGACAGCAGCAGCAAGGGTATCTTTGTAATACAAGCCTGACACTCATGGCTTTGAAGGATGAATTATCTGCTGTGATTTTGGAGAATTCAGGAAGCATAATGAGCCAGAACAAGTATTACATATTATTTCAGAAACATAAAAACTCAGCTCTTTCTGAGTATTGATTTTACCTTTTACAGCTTGACAAATCACAGAATCACAGAATCACAGAAATTAGGGGTTGGAAGGGACCTAGAAGATTATCTGGTCCAACCCCCCTGCCTGAGCAGGATCATCAAATCCCTGTCTGCAAGCTTCCAGTGTCACCAAGTCTGCTGGTCACAGCAAGCAGACAGATGCAAACAGCTGCCCAACCTCTTCAGAGCTTGGGGATCAACACCACAAATGCTGCCAGTCCTGCCAGTACATCACATACCTTTCCCTGGCAGCCACAGCTAAAAAACTGTCCAATGGACACAACATTTCAAATTTTCATCTTGTTTTTTTCCTGGTGGGATGTCTATTGTCTGCAGATTACTTTGTCTTATACTTTTTTCCTCTTGCTTTTCATATATCCTATATGCTTATATCTTGCATATATATCTTTTCATATACATTCATACATGTGAGAAATATTAAACATAGATATAGAAGAATGTAAATACAGAATGTGTAGGATCTCAAGCTAACTGTAACTGGAAGGAGTTCTGGCAGCCAACAGCACATGCCCCTGACCAAAGGAGGTCCCAAGTTAGATCAGGTTGCTGGCAAGACCACTACCATGATGAGTGCTATAAAGCATTTTAAATCTTCTCTTAGGTGAGGTTTTCAAGAGACACTGGCTTATCCCCCCAACAATACAACTAGAAATCCTACTTAGCTTCCATGAGTTTGAAAATCCAACCCACGAAATGATTTTTCACTGCTAAAATCTTCCATTTTCCCCATAAATTCTCTGTTTTTCAGTGTGTATTCAAATCAGCTTAGTCTACAGGATACCCCTATTAGAGCTTAGGATGGCTAAACACTTTGTCCTTTCAAAAAGTCACATGTGGTGGACACAATCTTACATGATCTGAATAAATTCACCTCTCCTATGGAAGCAGCATATTCTTTCATTTAGATTGAACAGCTAAGTAACATCCAGACCAACAAATGCATCCTTCAGCTGAATCTTGGAAGGAGGAGGACAGCAAGTGAGCACGTGCACAGCCTCTTCTGTCCTCCCATTCACAACCAATTACAGCCAGCTGCCAATCCAACGTCAGTGAGAAGACATGAAAGACAACTTGGCACATCAGTTCCGTTTGATTAGTTAACAGGGGATGCAGCCTGTCAGTCAAACCACCCCTCTTCCCCCAAAAACCTCTTGAGGGGTTTGTCATCAAATGTTCCATCTAATCAAGAAATGGGAGATTAAATTGCCTTCAAAAAATTCTGACCATTGCTGCTCCCTTTTCTCCAAGTGTTCAGTTTACCAAAGGGACTTCAATAAATGCAGTTCCAGCTTCAAGGTCAGCTCCACAGCAGTTTAAGTAATATTAAATCTATTTAATGGAAATAATTGGGTTTGCACATCTGATTTTTGGTACACAAAATCGCAGCAACCATTTTTCAACTGTTTAACTAACTTCCTTCCAAGACTTATTTTTCTACTACTTGCAGATATCATTTCTTCTACACTATATTTCTAGAAGCATTCATACAAATTATGAAGAACATTTTGTTTCAGTGACTAAAAAATGGGGTCATTTCTGGCTTTACAGCACCAAGATGCATCAAAGTAACTCAGTTGAAAGCAGCAGAATCATTGCAGGTGTGCATCCCCAGAAAATACAATCTCACATCAACATCCCCCAGCACCATTACTTATATTAAATAAACTGTTCTTAAAACATATTTTACTCTAAAGTGCACATCATGGTTACAGAGGGAAGAGGAAACTCTTGAGACATTTGTGGCAGCACAGTAAAGTTCCTAAGCATTTAATACAGTCTCTAGAAAATTTTCCATCTCAGGAATTGATGTAGGGCTCCAAAAAGAGGGAGGCACCCCCATCATTCCTGTGCTGCACCAAAGGGAACTAAGTAGGAGGAGAATTCCAAAGCTCACCAAATCAAAAGACCTCTGCACCCTTGCATGATGTTTGGACAAGTTCTCAGTGCCCATGATCTGTCATCAGAATCTACCCAAACACTGGGAACACAGCACTACACAAAGAAATAACTCCTGTATTTTCACGTGGGTAGAAGCACTTGGGTACTTTTTTTTTTTGCCAGCTTTAGACCTCTGATTTTCCTGCCTTTTCTTAAGATGAGCTCTAATTATTTTCAAATACTAAGAGGCTTATTTAGATATATAATACTCATTTCAGCAGGTATTCTCGTTACTGACTTTGAAAACTCCAGCCTGTGATTTAACCACATGGCATTTTTATCTTTCCCACAGACACAGCCATATAATTGATACCTGGGAAATAACAAGTCACTGACTGGTAAGCAGTAAAAAGTGATTGCTCACCTTGGAAAATTGGCTTGCATGAATTTATATTAATGCAAATTACAGGTAATGTTGACTATCCACAACTAAAACCAAACCCTTTCATCATCAAATAAATGGATATATTTGTATTACCAATGTGTATAAGGATGGCTGGGAGGCTGA